>CAIGQV010019356.1:24834666-24862496 GCA_903798115.1 Danio jaintianensis | reverse complement strand
ATAGCATGCTACTCTCATCATTGGTTTCAGTTTCACCTTTAAAATTTCTCACTCACAGCAATATTTTAGACAGGTTATATACAAATATGACTTTAAATTAAAAACCCATGCAACTGTGTGTGTAATTTATACTACCTAATTATTACCGCTGTAATGTAATGTAAAATCTATATGTCATCAAAAAGCCTCTGAAGAATGAAATTAGTAACCAGTTTCCATTTGTATTTCCCCAATATTAGTTAACAAAGCAGTGTAAAGCTCCTTCTGTGCAATACATTAATTTTCATGCAACCCAATCTCATGAGAAATCACAACATTTTATGAAGAGCCATTTTTACATGAATTCCTACAATGCGACTGATACCAAAGGTGAAAACAAAATTATAATACATTTCCAAGCCCTAAACCAAACTGTCAGCAGAATCAAAAGGATAAATAAGATTCCCAAGTACAATAGAATTAGTGTGACCAATTTGCAAACAATGTACAAAAGTTACAAGGTGTTGAGTCAAACACCCAAGATTTAGAAGCGGGCAGGAAGGAAAGAAAATCAAGAGAGCAGGAAAACAGAGAGGCGGATTAAAGCCTTCAAGTCTAGTATTTGTGTCATGTTCACCAGCAATCAAGGACTTCAGAGATCGCTGGTGAACTACATATCATAACGAACTACAATTCCCATCATTCCGCCACACACACCCGGTTTCCACTTCCACTCATCACACACGCAGCTGCATCCTATCACTTCTCATTGTTTGGACTATTTATACACCCTGCACCCGTCTTGTCTTTGCTCAGTCGTTGATTGTTATTATGTTGTCTGGTTTCTGTTGGGATTGATGGTATGTTTAGCTCATGTTTAACTCTTAGTTCCCGGTCTTAGTTTATTGTTTTGTTATTTGTTATTTTGTTACTTTGTTCCTGGATGTCCTGTTTTTGCACGATGTTTCACCATTAAATTGCACTTGGATCCTATCTCTTGTCCCGTCTGCAATACCTCCCGGTAACGTGACAATTTGTTTCTTCATATGGAGGACAGTCATTCATTTCTGCTGATCTCCAGACACTGTATTATTCACTCTCCCCTGACCATCAGCAAATGCCCTTCCTTCTCATCCTCATCATTTATCTCTTCACCTCAGAGACTAAATATCCTGTGGCCTCTAGGACAGAGTTTCATCATTTTAAGACCAAATCCTGTACAAATACCAGTAAAAAACTGAATATGATTAAATACTGCTATTAAAACTATTATCTTATATTGCATTGTGTTCCTATGCAAGCAGTGTTCTTAATGATGGTGGAATTAATACATTTTATTACATGCAATATACATTAAACTGAATAAGATGCTGCGAGGGAAAAGGGAATGGGTGGAAATGGGAAGGGTATCAGACATATGCATCATAAGATGATGTCTGAGCACAAGCTGTGCTCAAGGTGGTGTGTGTGCGTGCGTGTGTATGTCAGTATTGCACCTTTCTGGGTAACTGAGATGATGCAGAAACACAAACAGTCCACACACACACATTGGGTTTCCATGTTTTATGGGGACTTCCCATAGACGTATTGATTTTTATACTGTACAGACTGTATATTCCCCCCACCCCTAACCCTACTATATCTTTAAACCCTCACAGTAAACATTCTGCAGTTTTACATTTTTACAATACTTCAACCTGTATGATTTATGAGCTGGTTTCCGAATGAACGAATGAATGAATGAATGTCCCACATGGTCAAAGATTACAGAGATTACTATACTTGTGGATATTTGGTCCCCAGCATACTGAATACCAGAACCCTAACTTTTAATTTTAATTTTACAAATACATTCTTACAAAAATAAATTCTTATGGCCACTACAAATGAATAATAACTACTATGAATCATACTAAAAAATGTATCATAATAACACACATTTCTGTAATAGGGTTTTGCTTAATGACTCTTGAATGTTTATGCACTACTAAAACATAAATATAAGCATTCAACATACACCGTAATGTAAAATTTTACAGTAATTGCTTCAAAACAAATTCTGAGAAACGATGTACTTTTTTAAATATATACTTTGATACACTTGATGCTGTAAGCTAATGTGGTCTGTAGATAGAACAGAAACTGTCCACAGTATAAAATGAAGAATGTAGACCAATGTGCATCTCTTTCTCTCTCTTTCAATGTGTGTGTGTGTGTGTGTGTGTGTGCGTTTGTGTGTGGGACAGTATTGAGTTACCAGATTGTAGATACTGCGCCTTCGAGGCATATGCAATCTAAATACGTAGCTCAGAGCAGTCTATTATTGTTGTTAGTTGATGACAACTATCTTGTTTATGTGATTGTTTTTAAATCCATAATGTGTAATTATTACTGCCAGTTGGGAGACAGAGTCAGTCTTTTTGCCTCATTACAAAAAGAAAAAACATAATGAAAGAAAGGAAAGGTTTTCCGGTCTAACAAAACCCTTACAACTAAAAACATTCCGAATTCTTGCAAAACAAGTTGGTCGAATTCTTGAAAGGTGATTCACCTGTTTCCTCCTACCTTAAGCCCAACCCACTTACACCATCCACGGATTGTAGACTTCTGAATAAGTAATGAGGAAGTCATTTCAGTGAATCGGTTCTTCTGAACAGTCCTCTTCAAAGAATCATTTTATAAGATTCAGAAGTCGTGATCACTGGGATCTTGACATGACATCTTCCAAAACGTTTTAACCTAAATTTTATAAATAAATGTGTTGTTCAGTTCAACAAATAAGCGTCATAAGCGGGTTTTTTTCCATAACATTTTCTGGAATGTTTTTTGTTTTCATGTATTTATCCAAATTGTCTTTGCTAATTGAAAGTGAAACAACTGGCCCACTATTGTCACTGGTTTACTCGAGAACCAATACAATTCAATTACTCTATTTTCAACCGATGTTGAGAACAGGTTTTATTAAGATCCGATTCAAATGATCTCACTTGACTCGTATAGTTTCAATGAATCTTTGATTCGGTTCTCAAAATTTGAATCGTCTAACGCATCCACCTGTGGCTTTGATTTGCTTCAGCATAAATCAAAATTTTCGACTCTATACTGAAAGGAAAACAAGATCACAATTCAAAGACGCTGAGTGCACTGTAGTTTTCTTTGCGTAAGTTGGTCGAAACTCACCTTAAAATCCACCGACAGCTGAGGCGTGTAGTCGTTCGTCCAGAGCGCCCTTACTAAGGATGCCAGCTTGTCCGTCACTTCCCCTCTGACCTCCTCACTCTTCATCATCCCGTTGATCCTCCGCTCATTTAATTCAGATTTATACTGCTCCAGACCCAGATATTCAGCCAGAAGTTCTGTGTTACTCAGACACTGCACCACAGCGTTCATGAAACAGGTGTTTCCGTGATTCTTCAGACCCTGAACTCCCGGGGTTTTCTCGCCGTAACACCAAGACAGTCTTTCTTTAACAGACCCGTAAGAAGAGCTTTTCCTCGCCGAGCTCTCTCTATAGTTCCCGGAATTGTGGACACTCGCCGTGTCTCCAAATCCCCCATCATCATCCTCCGCTGCCGCGTCCGGCTGGTCCGCGTCCCCCAAGTGTGCCAAAGTGCCCAAAGTTTTGACAATCCGGCTCATAAAATTTCCCAGCGATTTTAACGATTTCCTTCTGAACAGCTTCTGGGACTTGTGCGTTTTGTTCTTGCGCTTCGCCGATTTGGCTTTGATTGTTTGTTTCCTGGTTTCCCTCAGCGTATCCATGTTTAGTCCGTTGTTTCGCCTAAACCGAGCAGTGGACGTCAGTAAAAGAAACAAGTGCACGGCAGTGTGAAGACACGTCGCTCCCACCTGTGCGTCTCAAAAGCCTTCATCGCTAAACCATCACGACGATAAAAAACAGACTCTAAAGGCACCGGTTTTGGCACCGAGGCTCGTTATCACCGCGTCCCCAACATTCCCTATCGCTGTTCTCTGCTGCACTACTTTCGATTTATCCATGGCGCTCTCGTACGCACCTGGAATTACACTGGGCTGAACTCCATGCTTCAGACACAACTCTGGCTCTTTTACACCACACCTACCTGCATGCTTGTGTGTGGATGCCCATTACTGGCTGCTTTTCGCCCGCTCTCTCTTGCTCTGGCTTGTGGTTGGAGTATGCGTGTGAATGGTAGACACACAGCTTTACCCTCCCACTATGAATCTTATTAGCCTGGTTTACTTTGAACATGTAACGTATAGAGAAGTAATTGTAAACGTGAAAAGCCCACAGACGGAAAACTATTCACACCTATCATGTGTATATGTATTTACACCTGCTAAACATTCCAAAACACATTTCAGATATCTAGAAACTATATACATCATAATCTGATTGACTTTAACATTGCAATATTTAAACAGATAATGAATATTCGTTTTATTTCTGATATAGTATTTGTATTTTCATGTATATTACTTTTTGATTGTCTACAAAGCACTGTCATCCAGTAACTTGCCTAATTATCCTAACATTTACATTTACATTTAGTCATTTAGCTGACGCTTTTATCCAAAGCGACTTACAATTGAGGTTCACAAAAGAAGCAATCAGTACAAGAGGAAACAAAGCATACATAAGTGAAATCGGACTAGTCTTGAGTAGGTAACATGCCTGGTTAATATAATAATCTAGTTCAGTTTTGAAATTTCATTTTAAACTGAATACCAGTACCTTGCAAAATAACTAGTAGAATATTATGCTCTGCCACCATGGCAAAGACAAAAGAAATGAGTTAATTACAATTATTATGCTTAATAATGTGTTGACAAAACCTTCTCTCTGTTAAACAACCCCTGCAAATTTTTTGATTTTTTTTTTGCAAAAAATATATATATATATATAAAAAAAAAGAATTCAAATTTCACACGAGCACTAATAATTTTGGCTTGAACTCGATTGCTCTTTAACCCTAAAAATGCTGATTTGGACATGATCAAACTGTACTTATACATTTGTCACACTCTCTCTGATGATAGTTTGCAGCCTTTACTTCAAAGAACAAAGTTTTTAAAAGGCCTAAAGCATCAAGTCATGAAAATGAGTAAAATCACTTCCTGTAAACACATTCTATTTTACTTATCCCAATCTCTAAAAAAAAGGTACAAATGTATTTTTAATAAACTAAAAACAACTCAAAAACTGAATGGGTCAAAAAGGTCAAAAATCACTGCCCAAAATAAACATTCTGAAATTCATACACAATTATGCCATATTATCTTTTCATAAAACTTTAAGAGCCCAGAGTACTTTCTTTGAGGAGTGTGCATGATTAACTTTTATGTCTTGAATCAAATACATACAACGTAACTGTAGCCCTGTTATGCATAAAAGCAAGGGAAAATGTGACAAAAATAAATAGCAATGCAGTACAGAATATTACAGATTTAATCTAAACATTCTCCCCTTATATGGTTTCAGTCTTATTAGACACCCTATACAGGTTTAGCCTATTGTTAGGGATCTTTATCATTGGACACCCAGCCTGCAAGGCAGATAAATACTGTTTATACGACTACTGAGAACAACTGTGCTTGGAATTGTGATCACCCACTGACTTTGTTACTTTGTTTCTTTATATCATCAACAAGGTCATAGAATTGGTTTTCTCCAATCTCTGCTGTCAGTAGTGAAGGAATGTGAGGCATGGCATAATATTGTATTGACTTGAAGATGCTGAAGATACTGACCTGCATCTTCTGTTACTAATTAAATCTCTATTTGCTCTAGGGAGCTATTACAAAACCACTTCTATTGCCAAAATGTGTAAGCGAGCAGTGCATCCTCGCCCCTGTATTATTTATTCTGATTGAATGGTTGAACATCCTTACTGTCTTACAGTTAGGGGTTAAGATATTCATTATTGAGACTGTTCCTCGGAGGTGAGAGGGAATTTGGGACAGACACATCCAGATGCTAGGTTCACGCAGTGCTGTGCTTCTCCAAACCTCCCCCGCCAGCTCTCTGGAGATGCTCAGGTGATATATTAGCTGACAGTGCAGTTCACAAAAAGTCCTCCGAAACTGGGGCTCTAGGCTGCTTTATTTCAATAAAATGACTGGAATTGGATTGTTTAATTGTACCTTTAAATCTCCTAAGAATTTATAACCTAATTTATTATACAATTACTTGCAAGAAAAAAGAAACTGAAGGCACTCATTTGTCTTTTTGGTTATATAGTTTATTATACGGTTTCTCGCAGATTATGGCGCCAAATGAATTTGTGATACTTAATAAGTGAAATAGTGAGTTGTAGGGCAAGTGTTTGCTTTTAAAAAATAGCTCATAGCAATTTTAATTTCAGTTTTGTTGGGCCTCTTTGCATCAAAAATGTATTTCTTAAAAGATATATGTGCAATGCAAATGTACTGTTTATCTAAATAGAATAAGATGGCCTTCTTCACTGCTCTATGAGGTCTGTGGGTATCTCCACCTTAGAATTGCACCATCTGCACTGGTACTAACAATATATCTGCTGTTGGGACAGATTCTCACATTTGTGATGCTTCCGCTGTGCCCGATGCCAACATGGGTCACTTCACCATCAGAATAGAGCCAGAGCTTGAGTAGTTTGTCATCTCCACCTGAAAGTGAAGTTTGACATTTACCATCAAACTATAGGAAACAGTATGACTACACAGTAAAAACAGAGATGTTACTGTAGATTAGCACCTCATCAACTCAAAAACTTCTTTAAAAATAACTGCTGGGATCAGATTGAATTCTGCAAGTGTTAATTTAGACCTGGTGAGCCGACATTTATCCAACTGTTTTGGGAATGATGCTTTTTCGGCACTGTTATAAATACTTCTGTTTATACTGTCTATTGTGCCACCTGTTGTTCCTGTTACATCCGCCATATGACAGAAGATTGACTTGGGGAAAATAACTCTGTATGGGAAAAGATACTGAAAGTGCCTACCTGTCACAAAATATTTCCCATCTTCAGAAATGTGCATGCCGTTTATAGATCCAGACAAGGAGCCCTCAAGTTCTCTGATTGCAGAACCATCATATACCTCCCAGTAGCCAATCTGTTCAATGAGTACAATTGCATTGCTAGATGTTACAAATAAATAAATACATACATGCATCCAGACATATAACATAGTTCAATTAATTCAAGTTGAATTAATCTCTTTATTGTGAGTTTATATTTCGCAAGTCAGAAACTTGTACTTTTACACTTGGATTCAGAACTGTGACAATTTCTCACAGTACAAATTCACAATTCTAAGAAAAAGTGAAATCTAATAAACTCTCATAAACTTGAAAAATAAATAAAGTTGAAATTATGAAAAAAATTGAACTAGGAATGCAAGCAAAAAGAAAGAACTGTGACTTGCAATTGTGAGAAATAAAGTCACAATTCTGAGGGAAAAAATCCACAACTGTAAAATATTAACTCAAAATATTAAATGTGAGGAAAGACGAAGACTGAGAAACAAATCTGAATTGCAGGTTTATTCATTCATTCATTTTTTTTCAGCTTAGTCCCTTTAATCGCAGGTTTATATATTTTATTATTTTTTGTGACTGAAAAAAGCTTCCATATTAATAAAAAATTTGTATTATTAATAAAGAGTAAGAGAGCAACCATTAAGAGAAAAAAAAATATATATAAAGTATGTACACAATTAATAAATAAGTAAGACAACACTTCACTATGATATGTAATTTGTTATAGTGTGACTTAAGTAAACATAAATGGCTCCAAACCCTCAGTTGTTTATTGTCTTGTGCTTTTACATAAATCTAAAATCTGCTCACCACTAATTGCATTTCAGCATTAATAACGATCTCCACTGTTATGGCTTCCCTGTTTTAAAAAAAATAATTCAGTTACTCACTTAAAAAAAGAAGAAGCAAGAAAACTACCCAAAGAAATAAAGATTGTTTCATCCTAATTGCATTCGTTAATATACATCCTGTCAGAATGTATCAAATCCCATACCTATGAAGCTCGGTCCAAAACAAATTAAATGATGATTTATGCCAGAGGATTTCTATTGAGTTTTAAAAGGCGTGAAGACTATTGGATCTGCAGACAGAGTAGGTCTGGTATGCCTCACCAAAATGGCTATGTCCCAGCAGGCTTTCTGCCAGCACTGGGTATCCGGCATGACCCCAGCATTGTGTCCTTTCAAGTACTGTACCTACTGTGCTGTATTTGGCTGCTTTTTCTGGACAACAATAGACTCGCATTTGTGTTTGTTTGGCTACAGTCTTGACTGGAATGTTATTAATTACTGTAATTAGATGGCTAAAATGAAAACAAACATGAATGTTATTTGTCCTACTGCAGAAAACTTTCATTTTATCGTTTTTTTAGACTTTCCTTTACTATCATTTTTGCTGTATTATGCTGCTAGCAAGAAAATAGAATGACAGCACTGATAATGTCATTCTTCCTTTGCTTCGATGTGATGGATGTATGGCCGACCATACGTATTCTAATAATCCATGGTCTTTAAATGGACAGTGATGCTGTGCCTAGCAGATGGACTATTTGGCACAGAGCAGAATGAGCGGATCATACAACATCCACAGGAAACTGGGAGAGCTTTCTGTCAGCATGTTGTTGTGCACACAGTATCTGTTTTTTTTCTTTCTTTCTATTCTCTCTCTCTCTCTTGCTGGCCACATTTCTCTCAAATGCATGCCAGTAGATCTGTGCAGATCAGTCTAGACTTGTACCTTTCTGTCAGTGCCACTGGTGATGATCTGGTATTCCTCAGGGTGGTAACACACAACACTGAACAGGGTGTTGGACAAGACCATTTGATTCCTCACAAACCTCCTGGTTGGGAAATGAGAACAAGGCAGACAGATGTTTTTTGAAAGTTCAATCAAAAATGTTTTTCCCCCCACAAAGCGAAACAGCAGTGTTAGTTTTCATGTCTTGAGGGCAAGAGCTTATCCATGTCAAACTTACACCAAGTCCCAGATGATGCAGGCTCCATCAGAGCTGGCCGTCACACACTCCTTGTCATTGCTCTTGATCTTAATGCAGTTCACCGTGGCTTTGTGTTCTTTCATAGTCTCAATGAGTCGATATGAGTCCTGGAATATCTCCCAAACTCTCACCTTCATTACAGAGAAATGTCAAGGCTATATATTTATTCTGCATTTACTGTAAGGATGTTTTAGAAAACAAATAAAACATATCTTTATTAAACCTGTAAGGCCCACTGTTGCAATACTACAATGTACGTTTTATTCATTCGTTCATCTTCCTTCGGCTTAGTCCATTATTTATCAGGGGTCGCCACAGCGGAATGAACCGCCAACTATTACAGCATATGTTTTACGCAGCAGATGCCCTTCCAGCCACAACCCAGTACTGGGAAACACCCATACACTCTTACATTCACACATAATTATACACTATGGCCAGTTTATTCATTTATTCATTCATTTTCCCTTGGCTTAGTCCCTTTATTCATCAGGGGTCGCCACAGTGGAATGAACCGCCAACTTATCCAGCATATGTTTTACACAGCGGATGCCCTTCCAGCCACAACCCAGTAGGCTACTGGGAAACACCCATACACTCTCACATTCACACACAATCATACACTATGGCCAATTTGGTTCATCCAATTTACCTATACCGCATGTCTTTGGACTGTTGGGGAAACCGGAGCACCCGGAGGAAACCCACGCCAACACGAGGAGAACATGCAAACTCCACACAGAAATGCCAACTGGACCAGCCAGGACTCGAATCAGCAACCTTCTTGCTGTGAGGCGACAGTGCTAAACACTGAGCCACCATGCCCCACAATGTAAGTTTTAGCTGTATGTAAATGAATTTGAATACTTTTTCTCTCTTACGACGCATCTCCACTGGCATGTTGCGAGCGCTGCATAGCGAGCATTTTCAGTTTATTCACATGGAAGTTGAGCATAAACGCAGTGCATTATGGGATTGAAAGCAGGACAAATAAAGCATTGAGAGTGTCAGAAAAGTTTGGCATTTCTCAACTTTATGCAATTGTAAAGCGAAAAACGCCAGGCAAAATAGGCAAAGCAAGATGTTGACATACAGTATGCTTACAAATGTTTGCTGAGCGCGATTACTGTGCTGAAATCACTTACATGTAGTATACTATGAAAATGTATTCCTTCACACTTTCAGTTTATACAAACATCTTGAACCATGTATGTCTGTGTGTTTATGCACTGAACATTTCTTGCAGGTGATAAATGTGCAAACACGCTATATTACACCTGGTTAAAACAGGCATGGTTAGCACTGTCACGACACAGCAAGAAGGTCGCTTGGAAGTTGGCAGTTCAGTTGGCAATTCTGTGTGGAGTTTGCATGTTCTCCCCATTTTAGTGTGGGTTTCCTCCAGGTGCTCCGGTTTCCCCCACAGTCCAAAGACATGTGATATAAATGAATTGAATAAACTAAATTGGCCGTAGTGTATGTGTGTAAATGAGTGGGATGTTTCCCAGTACGGGGTTGCAGCTGGAAGGGCATCTGCTGTGTTAAACATATGCTGGATAAGTTGGTGGTTCATTCCGCTGTGGCGACCCCTGATGAATAAAGAGACTAAGCCGAAGAAAAATGAATGAAATTAATGAATAAAACTGGCATGCTCAGATCCTATTGTTCAATCTTGCAATGCTATTAGATGGTAGATTTTGTATATTAAATACATATATTAAATAAAATTTTTATAAAATATAATATTAAATAAATATTAAATAAAGGCATATTAAATTGGCAATGAACTCATACAACTTGACAACTTGCCTTGAAGCATGCCATCTTGTTTTATTAGACAAAATAAATCAAGAGTTCATTCATTCATTCATTTTCTTTTCGGCTTAGTCCCTTTATTAATCTGGGGTCGCCACAACGGAATGAACCGCCAATTTATCCAGCATATGTTTTATGCAGCGGATGCCCTTCCAGCCGCAACCCATCACTGGGAAACATCCATATACACTCATTCACACACATACACTATGGACAATTTAGCCTACCCAATTCACCTATACCGCATGTCTTTGGACTGTGGGGGAGCACCCGGAGGAAACCCACAGGAACACGGGGAGAACATGCAAACTCCACACAGAAATGCTAACTGACCCAGCCGAGGCTCGCACCAGCGACCTTCTTGCTGTGAGGCGATTGTGCTACCCACTGCGCCACCGCGTCGCCACAAATCAAGAGTTAAATGCCTAAAATATTGTTGTTGTTTTTTTGTCTTTGATTAGTAGTGTGTCTAGATCGTGCCGATATTTGAGTACTGTTGAATGCTTTAATTATGATAGATTTTGAGCTTGTTGTGTCAATGTTGTAATTTTACAATGCTGGGTTAAAGGGGTAGCAAGATTTACCAATGCACTTGCACATTACATGCAGTAGGAATTTCCCATCTACTTACCATCTCATCAATGTGGAAAAAAATAATTACATAAATATACTGTTTTAAGCATTCACAGAATTTTTTTGTGAAATTTTATAATTGTTGCAAATTTTATAATTTCAAATGGTATAATTATGGAAGAGATCATTTCATTGATAATTGGAAAGTAAATCATATTTAATCTAATGGTCTCTTTCATTTACAAATTAAACTGAACTGGTCCTGGTTTTGTTTTTTGTTTTGTTTTCTGGCTTTGCTTGTTTGCCCAAATATCTGTCTGCTGCATTGAGGGACAGGTTATAATGGTCAGGAATGTTGTACCATTGGTGCTATTAGCATATAATAAGAGGACACAATAAACTAATCAGACAGTATTGTGTGAATTGTGGAATGTGTGGTCTTTAAAACATGTCAATATGATTGGGATTGAATCATAGAATAAATTGAAATCAGAATCAATGACTGTCTTTTTAAAAAAAAAAAATTGTGTGTATGTGTTTTTGCCTTTATTATGAAAGGATAGTATGTAGACTGGAACCGAAGTTAGAGAGAGAGAGGGAGAGTGGGATCAGGCAAGCCAGGACTCAAACTGGATGCCTGAAATGTTTTAAGTTGACCACAAGGCTATCGGCGCCCACTCAGTGACTGTCTTTGACCTGTTTAAAATATCATATTTGTTCATGGAGTTAATTTAAAAATAGCAGCCTAAATAAATCATAATTTTGCCTGGTGCGGGTCTATGAGAAAAACAATACAACTATTCATATAAAATGTCACAATGAAAAGGCCTACATGAATATGTTACAAATCTTTCTATGACACACTCCCCATTTAATGAGTCAAGGAGAAAAAAAAGCTCTGTTTTACTTTAGATTGTGATTATACAAAAATAATACAAAATAACTTTACAGTATATTATAATCTCGTACTCTAGCCAGTACTATCAAAATTAAGTAATATTTTGAGTTGTTTTAAGAGAAGGTCTGTAAGCTAGCTCGTCAGAGACTCATGCACACACAATATTTCACTTATATTATTGAAAACTTGACATCGCAGCCTGATCACATTCATAAAACAAAATGCTAAAAATGTTAAGTTTTTAAAGTTTTTTAGCATTCCTAACTTAAGATGTCATGGGATGTCATTTTCACAATTCGATAGTGTAAGAAAACCATTCAAGTGGACTCTGTGCCTTGTCAATTTCACCACGCAACACAGAAGCATTTAATTCCCCACATGAACTAGATAGGGACATAAAAGTTAGTTTACTATGTAGAGCTTTTTATCCAATCATAGCAATGGACATTTACTTTTAAACCCTCATTGTGGAGTGACAATAAAATCTGCTCGATCTCTGAGATGGCCTCAAAACCAGGGTAGAAATAGTTAATTACTCAAAGATTTTGATGTTTTGGAAAGTAAAAACCATGCAAACATCGGAACAAGTGGACCTCAGACAACAAAATAATATAATTAAAAATCCAGTTCACTATCCCTTTAAATGGTTATGTAAAATGCAAATATTGTTCAATAATGAAAGGTAAACTACGTATTTGACAATTTTCAATTGTTCAAAATGTACACAATGTTTAAAAGTTTTTTTTCCTAAAATGGCATAACTGAATTTTCAAAAGCCATATAATTTTTACCTTTTTACCTTCAAACACAGACTTAAGCAAAGTTCAGTATTTTATAACTTTATTTTGTTATGATATTTTAATTTGCCATGAACCAAGTGAAATAATGTACCTGTCCTTCTCCTCCTCCACTGACGATCCTCTTACAGTCATTGGTCGCAGCTATAGTAGTTACTGCCATACTGTGGGCATTATGGATGATCAGCTTCAGCTTCCCACTCTCTGGGGTGAACACACGAATCTTCCCATCATTCCAAGCTGACAAAAAACATGGGAAATAAAGAAAATGGTAAATTAATTGTACAAACATGTTAAATGAGTGAATCAAAGAGCATGTTTGTGCATTTTTTTCATTAAATATATGTTAGCTTAATGACTCTATGTCTATTCATTTTAAATGACATATTCTTGTGCAGTGGTTCGCTTTTTGACAACCTTTTGAAGTCCCTGTATTGGCAACAACAATATTCAAAGGCCCCATTAACTGACCAGTTGTTTGCTATTTACCTAATACAGAATTTAAAAAATGTAAACTAAAACATTTTAGAGCTTTGCCTAAACAGAAAACAAATACTCTATATCAATTTAATACATTAAAATTCCCATTGATATTAGATATTTGCGGGTTTAGAAATCACATTTATGAAATCAGGCTACCTGTAATATTTATATTTTCAGAGAAAAAAATATTTTGGAGTTAAATAATTTATATTATTTGTTTGTTTTTAATGCCTGTTGATGCATGTTTTTAGATCTGAATAATCTAATTACTCCCAAATAGATAATCCAATAACCATAACGAAGTTGTCTAAAATAATAATAAAAATAAATAAATAAATAAAATAAATATTTTAAAAATATTAGCGCTTTTCTAAAAAAAAATTGTGCTTTGAGTATGAGAAAAACGCATTACAATTTTTTTTAATTATTATTATTATTATTAAATATACAGTAGGATGGCACGGTGGCTCAGTTGTTAGCACTGTTGCCTCACAGCAAGAAGTTCACTGGTTCGAGTTTCGGCTGGGTCAGTTGGCATTTCTGTGTGGAGTTTGCATGTTCTCCCCGTGTTGACGTGGGATTCCTCCGGGTGCCCCGGTTTCCCCCACAGTCCAAAAACATGCGCTGTAGGTTAATTGGGTAAACAAAATTGGCCGTAGTGTATGTGTGTGTGAATGGGTGTATGGATGTTTCCCAGTACTGGGTTGCTGTTGGAAGGCATCTGCTGCGTAAAACATATGCTGGTATAGTTGGCGGTTCATTCAGCTGTGGTGACCCCTGATAAATAAGGGACTAAGCCGGAGGAAAATGAACGAATAAATGAAATATACAGTATTTAAAATCCATTATTTATTTATTTATTTATAATAAAATGTTTGAATACTTGGCAGCATAAAACAATAATACCAAGCAGTGTCATGTTTTGTTTGTGTCTATAGTTAAGACACCTAAAACCATTCAAAGTAAAATACATTAAGATCATCCTGTTTGAGACTGACCACTAAAGATGCTCCTTCCGTCTCGCATAAAGCCCAGAGCGTGGCATGTTATGTTGGGCACCGTGATTCGCAGAAGCTCCTTGGAGGACTCAGAATGCCACACTCGTATATCATTGTGTGAACAGGTGGCAAAGAGCTCTGACGTCCCACTGTTGAGAGGAACAAAGCTTAAGGAGATTTTCACAAATGTGAGCATGGATGTCGGCGTATTCTGCGGTTTGTGGCTTATGTCTCCCTCTAGTGGCAGAAGGAACATGCTTATAAAGCACTGAAGTTGTATTACTCACAAAGGAAAGGCCACATCCTTTACGGCACTGTTGTGGTTTGTAGCAGTGAGCTCTGGTTTGAAATCAGTGTAGCTTAAACTGTAGATCTGTGCTGCTTCTGTGCCAACATAGAACTGGTGCCCGTCTCCACGCAAGGTTACTGATGTCACCCCTCCTTCCAACTGAACACTCCTGTCACAAATAATTAGTTAACCATAATTAGTGGGTAAACAGGAAATAGAAGAGGAACAAAGAGAAACAAATTTTAAAAAGGAAACAAGGTTCGCTACATACTTAATGGTTTTAAAATTGGCTCCTGAGCACAAAGCCAACATCCCATCTCCTGATCCAACTAAAATATCACCAGTCTTCAAGACTTTAAGAGTGTTGACTCCCTACAATAAGAAAAAAGTCAAATGTGAAATTAAATTTTACCTAAAAGGTTTAAACTATGTTTCTTTGCATCAATTTAAACACACTCCACATTAAATGTTCCAGCATTTTTTTATGTATACTGTATGCATATGTGATATAAAGGCAACTTCAATTTATTAGCTGATTGCTCTGTTAAAAACCAGTGGTGGACAGACTAATAAAACCAAAATAGTCCAAAATAGTAATAATGATAAAAATATGCTTCAGTCAAAATGCTAAGTGCTAAATATTTTTAATAAAAAAGTGCAAAAGTACTTCTTTTTTTTTTAGTTAGGCATTAAAACAAAATAGTACTAATGGAATATTTTTTATATATCTTGCAATATTTTGTTGTCATACGCTGATAACTTCAACTGATGATTAATTATAAAAAAGTGTAATGTGTAAATAAAAATAACAACATATATCATATAGCTGTCATAATTATGCAAGACACTCTGCCAAACCAAACAGTCAGCAGAGTTCTAACTAGCCACACCTGCACTTCATGAGCACTTCAGTTAAGCATGCTATTTAAAGGAACACTCTTTGAAATACACTTTGTTTTTCCTTGTTGTCTGGTGTTGATGTTACAAGTTGAATTACTTACCGGTTCTCTTGGCTACATTCACACTGAGGCATAGTGCTGAATTATTATTATTATTTTTATTTTTTTTCTCAGATCTGATTTTTTTGTATTACTCTTCACATGTTGTTTTAAACATAGCCAATATCAGGATTCCAGTGTGTACTGATTATGTTTCTCAAATGACCCGCATGAAACAAACAAAAGACAATTACAGTGTAAATCTTTGGTTTACTTAGTGGTGAATAAAGCATGTTGCCAGATTTTTTTTTATTATTATTATTGCTACAGTGTGTATTCAAACTATGATTGGGTTGATTTACTTGAACGAATGTGCATTTAAATTTCTGAAACAAATGTTTTTGTGCTCAGCTCCAGTCAACACAAGTGACAAATCTGTCACTGGGGTGGTACCTTTTCAAAAGGTACGTTTTTGTTCCTAACTGTTCTTTAAAGGTACGTATTAATAATAAATACCTAAAAAGTACAAATGTGTACCTCATAGTACCTTAAAGGTACAAAAGTGTATCCTAATGGCACTAATGTCCACCTGTATGATACAAAATTGTACCTCTTGAAGAGGTACCACCCCAGTGACAGATTTTACAGTCGTGGCCAAAAGTTTTGAGAATTACATAAATATTGGAAATTGGAAAAGTTGCTGCTTAAGTTTTTATAACATCAATTTGCATTTACTCCAGAATGTTATGAAGAGTGATCAGATGAATTGCATAGTCCTTCTTTGCCATGAAAATTAACTTAATCCTGAAACTTCCTTTCCACTGCATTTCATTGCTGTCATTAAAGGACCTGCTGAGATCATTTCAGTAATCGTCTTGTTAACTCAGGTGAGAATGTTGACGAGCACAAGGCTGGAGATCATTATGTCTGGCTGATTGGGTTAGAATGGCAGACTTGACATGTTAAAAGGAGGGTGATGCTTGAAATCATTGTTCTTCCATGGTTAACCATGGTGACCTGCAAAGAAACGCGTGCAGCCATCATTGCGTTGCTAAGATTGCACCTAAATCAACAATTTAAAGGATCATCAAGAACTTCAAAGAAAGAGGTTCAATTCTTGTTAAGAAGGCTTCAGGGCGTCCAAGAAAGTCCAGCAAGCACCAGGATCGTCTCCTAAAGAGGATTCAGCTGCAGGATTGGAGTGTCACCAGTGCAGAGCTTGCTCAAGAATGGCAGCAGGCAGGTGTGAGCGCATCTGCACACACAGTGAGGCGAAGACTTTTGGAAGATGGTCTGGTGTCAAGAAGGGCAACAAAGAAGCCACTTCTCTCCAAAAAAAACATCAGGGACAGATTGATCTTCTGCAAAAAGTATGGCGAATGGACTGCTGAGGACTGGGGCAAAGTCATATTCTCAGATGAACCCCCTTTCCAATTGTTTGGGGCATCTGGAAAAAGGCTTGTCCGGAGAAGAAAAGGTGAGCGCTACCATCAGTCCTGTGACATGGCAACAGTAAAGCATACTGAGACCATTCATGTGTGGGGTTGCTTCTCATCCAAGGGAGTGGGCTCACTCACAATTTTGCCCAAAAACACAGCCATGAATAAATAATGGTACCAAAACACCCTCCAACAGCAACTTCTTCCAACAATCCAACAACAATTTGGTGAAGAACAATGCAATTTCCAGCCAGATGGAGCACCGTGCCATAAGGCAAAAGTGATATCTAAGTAGCTCGGGGACCAAAACGTTGAAATTTTGGGTCCATGGCCTGGAAACTCCCCAAATCTTAATCCCATTGAGAACTTGTGGTCAATTCTCAAGAGGCAGGTGGACAAACAAAAACCCACTAATTCTGACAAACTCCAAGAAGTGATTATGAAAGAATGGGTTGCTATCAGTCAGGATTTGGCCCAGAAGTTGATTGAGAGCATGCCCAGTCGAATTGCAGAGGTCCTGAAAAAGAAGGGCCAACACTGCAAATACTGACTCTTTGCATAAATGTCATGTAATTGTCGATAAAAGCCTTTGAAGTGTATGAAGTGCTTGTAATTATATTTCAGTACATCACAGAAACAAAGATCTAAAAGCAGTTTAGCAGCAAACTTTGTGAAAACTAATATTTGTGTCATTCTCAAAACTTTTGGCCACGACTGTACACCTTTATTTCTGAGTGTGAAGGGTTAATGAGCAGTCACTAAGAAGAAAGAGCAAAATGATGTAAAAGTCACATGAAATCTGACATAACTGTTCACACTGTGGTCGCATTGTAAAACATCTGATCTGTCAGATTTAATACCACATATGAAAGTGGCACAAATCGGAATTGAAAGTCACAGCCTTGAGTGTGAACGTATTATCAAGTATATCTATATTTTCCATTTTATCCAGTGATATTCTCATTTAAGAATCTCCAGCAATCTTCATCTGTGTTGCCATTTGACCTATCTCCAATTTATTACCTTAAAATTAAAGCAGTGTTGGCTCTCCATCCTGGTTTACCCAATGTCTGGTACTAGCTTAGATGATCCTGTTAAGCCCATAGCCACCTACTCTGCTGACGTGTCCACAAGGACTTCCATATGTTCCACAAGCTCAATACACACCAATAATGCACTTGGCTGATTCATCTTTAGGCAATGGACACTCTACACTCAATATCACCCTCATAAAATGATTGCTTCTGTTTGACCAACATGGCAAGAGATTGAGATGTTTCATCCAAAGATTTATGCACTATGCCATGGCTAAAAGTCCCTTTCATAGCTAGAACACAGGAAAGGGTTGTTTCACTGAAACCCCACTCTGCTGGGTGGAGTCTTACCTCACTGGCAGATATTTCAGGGTTGCCTGGAGATGGGAGGTGTCCAAGGCACATCAGCTGGTCACAGAGGTACCTGAGGGGTCTGTTCTTAGTCCCTTCTATTTTCAGTTTACACCATCATCCAATCACAAGGTTTCTCTTATAATTTGTCTTACACTGCCTAGATTACTTCTCGGCCTGGATGAAAGATCATCAACTACAGCTTAATCTTTCCTGCAACTCCAGATATTCAACATAATTTCTCCCTCCTTGAATCCTTTGATCCTGGGTGATGGCACTGCATCGTCAAATACATCTTAAACTCATTTGGTGGTCAACTAGAAAACCATCTTTATACTTTCCTAGAGACAACATCCCAGGTCCAGCACTCCTCACAGAATTCCATGAAATGCCTAATCAACCAGCACCCCATGGAAGGGGTAGACTACCACTAAGTCATGGTTTGTAGCCCTCAGGGGTGGGCTGTGGAGGTAAGGAGGTACTATTATGGAAATACCAGAAATCTTCTCTGTGTTGTTCCTTTGAGTTATCTCCAGTGTATCACCTTTTTCTCTGGGACTGCCTGTGAAATTTGAGCAAGAAGCATCAAGATACTTACCCCAAGATGAGGCGTGTGTCTCCAACCCAGTTTGCCTGTCACCCACAATCAAATTGTGTTCACATTTTAAAAAGAAAAATAATTAAGAGTGCAATAAAATATTATAATATTTTGCCAAAAATAGTTCATAGAGTAATGAATAAAAAATACTTTGTCCACCACTGGTAAAAATAAAATTCAAAACCACCTTGCTGAATTTTTGTTTAACAGGGCCACAGCTGTTGAGCAACCTAGTCTTCAGGTTCACTTTCAGAATATCTCCACTTGTAGTTCCACAGTAGAAATAACTATCATCATTTGGAATCTGCAAAGAAGAAACCGCACATTTAGCAATGTTTTATTACCAGTTTTAGCCATTAAATCATTCAGACAGGCATCTATGGTATGAGTTGATAAAGTGAGAGTATCACAACGCAACCAAAAGTAGTAATGATTCTTATGCACCTCAAGACATTTGACAATTCTCTTGAGCTGTCCAGTCTGACATTCTGTGGGCCGGATCTTTCTGTTAAGCAAATCGAGTTCCCACACACGCAGAGTTCCACTTAAAAGAAATGTCATAAAAATATTTATAATTAATATTTGCAGAAAATAAAAAGCAAATGATTTAACATAAACTATATTTATTTATATCATATATTAACCCACTGATTGTCTGAATGTAGAATATAGAATTCTTAACAAATATTGTTTGAGCACTAAATCAGCATATCAGAATGATTTCTGAATAATCACAGTTTGACATGATCACACAAATAAATTGTATATGGTCAAATGTATTTTTTCATGTTTTTATACAAAATATATATATATATATATGTATACATGGTAAATAAATTTGCTGAACTTACTTTCCAGCAGAGACAAAGATTTCATCACTCAAGTTGGTGTACTCTAAGGCGAGGCAGTGACCAGCGCTCTGTGCTGAAGCAGGACTGCCACATATAGCCTCCTTACTTTCAATGTTCCACACTACGATACTAAAACCATAATGTGCATTGTACAAATAAAATAAATAATTTACAAATAACACATATACTGATACTGTAATCAACAAAATAGGAAAAATATGTGAAATATAAATTCAAGATCAGTAGTGGCAATTTTACCTGGCATCATCCTGTCCACCCAGTGATACCAAATACTTATCATTTGGGGAGAAGCTGAGATCTTCAACTTTAGCTTTATGAAGCAAAAGACGAGCATAAATCTCCTTCTTCTCATAGTCCCAGATAATAACATCAGCCTAAAGTGAGAAATATGTTATATGCTATCTTATTTCAAGAAAGTTATAAGAATAGACAATAAAACGGTTAGTTCACCGACATTAAATGAAAATGAAAGTTGTCATCATTTCCTCAAGCGGTTCCAATCTTTGTGAGTTTCTTCTGTTGAACACAAAAGAAGATATTTTGTAGAATGTTGGAAAAACTGGCAGCCATTGATTTCCACAGTATGGGGGAGACAACCCTGGTGGAAGATACTTTAAAATGTTTTTTTTTGTGTTCAAGTGAAGAAAGAAACTCAAACATGTTTGGAACAAGTGGAGAGTGAGGAAATGGTGACACTTTCATTTTTGTGTGACAATGTATGCTTTTAAGGAAGCACTTTTAAGGGAGCACTTTCTTCCAGATAAACCAGGCATTTACCAATCATGTTTTTACACTGTGTGTAAATGGCATTTTTACACATTTTGTTTCGCACCTGCTCACCTTAAATCCCATGAAAGTGACCTGTCCAGATGCAATATAGCGTCCACTTTTGGACACAGAAATGCAAGAGACGTTGTTTGTGTGGCCATGAAGAAAAGCTTGTTTTCCACTTCTCAGACTCTTAATAATAACAGTGCAGCCAAGAGGATAAATTAGATGTTCTTTGTCTGGATGTACTTTAAGTCCAGAAAACACGTGCCCTGTATAAACAAATGCAGATACCTCGGTATAAGTTAGCATACTTGAATAACCAACGTACGGTGGGTAGAACTACGGTATCAATTTAAAACATCAAACAATAAAAATGCAACACTGTTTACAGTTCACCTACCATTAAAACCTATAACAGCATCTAATGCTAGTTGAGGGACTTCTTGCGTGTCTTCTGCCATAGTGATGCTTTCAGCTTCAGAGTATAAATCGAAAACCCTCACTGGCTTCGCGAGCCAAACAAACGTATCTAGGCAGCAGTCGCACGCTGTGTTTGCACTCGTTGCTTAGCAGCAGCGTAAGTGGTTCATTTTCACTGAATCGATTCATTTGAACAGCTCTTTTTCTTTTTGAAGTTCAGACGTCATGACATACAAGGCTGCATTTTTAATAACCGACTTCAGTAGTTTATGCTCATTTTGTAAAACTGAAGACGAAACCCTGATTCACATATTTTTTCAGTGTGAAAACACAAAAAGCTTTTGGAATAGCTTATATCTCCATATAGGTAATTACATTGCTTCTTCCAGCCCCTTTCAACTACAAGATATTATTTGTTACTATAAAGGTAAAACTGATATACCAGAGAACTACATTATTAACTTTTTTATTTTGTATGGAAAATATTTTATTCACAAACAAAAATTCTTGAATTCGCAGCCTTCTTTTTCACATTTTTTAATTGAAATTGATGTTTTTATTAAATCTCTTAGACTGGTTAAAAACAAGAAAAGTGAGCGATTCTTGGATTGTTATGATAATTATTTTGGAAATATCACGGATACATAAGTCCTTCTTTCCTCTTGCTGTATTTGTGCTATTTATTTATGTTTTATTTATTATTATTATTTTTTTTTTTTTTTTTTTTTATGTTTATGATATTATTTAACCTGATCTGTTAAGTTATTATCATTGTTACCTTTATTGTCTTTGTGTAAGTTCGGATTCTGTATGTTTGTTATTGAAGTCAATAAAAAAATTAAAAAAAATAAAAAAAATAAGCGACTTCAGTTGGGAAGTTTGGGAATAATGTAGATTTTTGAAGGTGAAGATTCTACCAGAATTTTCTATACAAGTGAAAATGATTATATTTGGGTAGCTATTTTAACTCGAACCCCACAAAAGAAAATAATGTTTTTTAAATAAATATTATTATTTTCTTAAGCAAATTTTACATTCAAAAATTTAAATTCTCAAATTGTAAACCTGCCTTTGTGGTCTTCTTAAAAGATATGGAGAATTATATAAAGTTGATTTCAGGATCGATTAGCTTTAAAAACGGTAAAAATCTGCTCTGCTCTTAATATATTTGTATAAGTAATCTTACCCTTGTAAATGCAAAAACCATTAATGCTTTTTTTTTTTCCTCCATTCTTTGAATTTTTTATGATGTTATTGTTTTTCCATTGTTCCATATTGTACTGTACTTTTTGTCAATGTCACGTATTGATTGATATTACATTTTATGTTTTATGTACTGTTATGTATGTTACTGTATTCAACAATAAAAAATAATAAGTGACTTTGTTGTCTCTATAATTGTCAAAATAAAGACAAATTCATTTTATTTAGGGCCATATTAATGTTACATTATAAATCATATTGTTGTTTAATGTTTTTTTATTATTATTAAAATTAAGCATGGCCTTACTGGAAATAAAAACAAAAATATGGTTATTGTGGTAAACATGGTAGAAACTAGTTTGATTATCGGATTATTGTAGACATTATTAAACAATTGGTCTTTACTTGAGGTTAACCTTAAAACACTAATAACTGAATAATCCTTTTTTTTATCACTGCTGCCTAAGAACCTAAAAGCTAAGAATAAGAGCTCTGTTATATGCACATGTAAGATCCTTTCTAGGTGATTTGCATGGATGAGATATTATTATTGTCATTATTATTATTATTATTGTTATTATTATTATTATTATTATTATTATTATTATTATTATTATTATAACCTTAATTTTACCAAGAAAGAAGCACATTGAGATAAAAAAATATATTTTACAAGAGCGTCCTGGCTAACATTAATAGTACACAACTGTTTCCTTTATGTCTTTCAATTAGTTTTGAAAGGTGGTGTTTCTTTTCTCTACCTCATGGTGTAGTGATGTTGCTCTAGGTTTGACAGCAATTGATCTTCTAAAATTATTCAGTCCTACATCCTCTGTGTCACAAGCATAGAAGGACCTTATGCCTTATTTAACTTCTGGCTGTGTCAGATTGTCTCTCTTGTGAGAAATCGAGAGCAGAACCTGCCACAATCTGTCTGCTCTACACACTGTACTTTACCATCACCCTGTACATTATCAACATATTTGTGCAGCCAAAATGGGTAAGTAACATTGATCATGGCCATACCAGTTCATATTACAGACACTTAAGTGGAAGTTATGTTCACAGATGTGTTTTTCTTTGTGATGCCCTGAGAGACCAAGTGCCTGCAGTACAGTTCTACCAATATATATATATATACACACACAATAAGTATTTATATTTTATATATATATATATAGTAAAATGATTAACATATTTTCTATCAACAGTGTTTGAAAACAAAGACAGAATCTGTCCTTTTGGAGTGTTGCAGAATGTTTATACTAGACACATGTTTTTGACGGGTGTTTTTCCAGGAAATTCAACCACATTTCCACACATTTTTATTTATTCAAACATTTCTTTGTTTGGTTTTAAAACAAAATTGTCAAGTTTACAATATGGGCTAAATAACATTAAATAAGAAGCTAAAGTTTGGGAGTAAGTAAGCGGATAACCTCTGCTTTCGGTTCCAAAAACAGAGGTAACTTTCGGGTTATGTAAGTAACCATAGCAACTGACTCTCTGAGGATAACCTGCTCTGGAGCAGGTTATGTTGCAGGGTTAGTTTGTTTCAGAGAGGTTTCCAAGCATGACGTGCCCTTTTGATGAGGATCCTGTGGACGTAGAGGCACAGATTATACGGGGGTTTTTTTCGCCGTGAGAGGGTGATAAGACCACGTATCGATGTCTTTTCATTTCCTAACGAATATTTGCAGGAACTTAATTTATTTAACAAACCTACTAAAACCACACATCTCAAACGTGACAAACCGCGGGTCAGCGCTTAGCGCCGAACAAATACTTTGTATTGCTCTGCGCTTTTTTGCTACGGGGAGTTTTCTGTACAATGTGGGTGATGCAGAGCATGTGGGGAAGGCAACAGTGTGTAGAGCCGTTCGTACAGTATGCATGGCACTGAAATCGTTTCTACACACTTTTGTACAGTTCCCTGGCCATAAACCTGTGCGCTTAATTAAAGAGGAATTCTACAGGGTGGCAGGTTTGGTCTCAGAAATTCCGTCATCTACTTCAATTAAATGACATTTCTTAATAGGTTTATTTTGACTGCACACACGTAAAGGCTACACATACTTCTTAAACTTGTAATTAATCTTAATTTCAGGGTTTCCAAACGTGATCGGGTGCATTGATGGCACCCACATTCCTATTAAAGCTCCATCTATCAATGAGGGAGACTATGTTAATAGGAAGTCTGTGCATAGCATCAATGTGCAGGTAATAGCTATATTTTCACTCCCTAATTTTGGCGTTACAACTAATAAACTTATTGTTCTCCACAGGTTATATGTGATGCAACCCACCTCATCAATAATGTTGAGGCAAAATGGCCTGGGTCGGTACATGATGCCAGAATATTTAGAGAGTCATCTCTGTGCAACAAATTTCAACAGGGTACGTTTTGTTAGACAAATGCTTGTAGTCTTTATTACATTTTAAAAAAAACAACACTTCAAACATTACAGGGCACTTCTCTGGTTACTTGCTGGGGGATAGAGGATACCCTTGCCTCCCCTATATGATGACACCCTACCCTGATCCTGAGGCCGGACCACAGACACGCTTCAACCGGTCTCACAGCAGAACACGGGCCAAGGTGGAGATGACAATAGGCATTCTGAAGGCGAGGTTTCAGTGTCTGCGAGGGCTCAGGGTCACTCCAAATAGGGCATGTGACATCACTGTTGCATGTGTGGTACTTCACAACATTGCCACAATAAGAGGAGAGAAGCATCCCCCCTGTCCTGATGAAGATGACCTAGAACACCCCCCATTGAATCTAGAAGACCACAGAGATGGCAGAATGCTTAGAGACATGATTTGTCAAAATCACTTTATTTAATGTGTTCTCTTTCTTCTATTTCTTCATATCCTGAAATAAAAGAGACATGACAGATTTATTGCTTTATATATGCACACAAAAAATAAAAAACAGATTCGTGTTCTGTTACGGCTTCATGGTTTTATGTCTAGGAGAAAAGCGGTAACATTTAAAGTGACTCAATTGTGTGGAGTTGGTGGCAAAATAGCATGATGACAACCAAGTACATCAAAATAAGTGAATTTATTTACAAGTGGATATAAGTCAAACAACCAAAATTATTATACACGTTAGAATGTCACCAAAGAAAATAACATAACATCACTTAATACAGATTATAAATGGGGAAAAGAGAATTAAGTGGCGCCAAATAAAAGAAAGTAATATAACAAAACCCCAAAACTAACTAATACTTGCCCTCTAAACTATCTATATAGAAAATAAACAAACAAAATATCTTCAGCGTTTGCACGCTATATCTACACTACGCTTCTAACCAAAGGAGTAGTAAACAAACTTACAGCGGTTGGCGCACACTTCTAAACTAGTGAGTTAAACAATGGAATTTCCTGGGTGTTGCAAGATGTATGCCACGTGACCTCTAAACTCTCGATTCCCAGGGGAATTCGAACATCAAAGATCATGGATCGTCAAAATACGATCATTCAATATGTTCACCATAAACCAAGACTGAAACGATCAACAATCAAACTCTATTATCACGTCAATAATATATCTCACATCACATCACATCACATCACATCACATCACATCACATACCCAGCCAAAACACACGAACAGACAAACAAGTGAGAAGCAAGCACGAGCCGCTGCCACTTCCTCCTCTCGCGTCCCTTTTAAACTCAGTGCTACCCTCGTGATTGGCAGCGAAGGGGATGACGTCACACGGAGTAATGAAGATTGACGTCCTCACAGGCGAATCAGAACCGGAATGGGCGAACCTGAGAGTTGATACAGATAGAGAGAGAGAAGATAGGGAGAGAACAAGAGCGCGCCGCCTACCCACAACACAAAACATACAGGCATTTTTATATGGCCGTAACATGTTCACATATGATTCTCACCTTAAGGCGATGCTCCAGTAGTTCTATTTCAAGTTTGGCCTTTTTAAATGGCCAGCCTTTTCTCCTCTAGCTGAAGCTGTATAAGGTCCATGTCCATGTCGTTTTTTTTAATTTGCCTTAATAGATGGACCTTATACAGCTCCTTTGCAGACAACTAGGAAGGCAAAGTAAATAAGATGGTTAACGAAGAAACTGTGCCACATAATAACATTATGTAAATAAGGACAACCAGAGAAAAGTTCTTACACTGCTAAGATTATGTGTAGAGGTAGATGGACCCTCATCTGCATGTAAATCCTCAGCTACAATCTGTCACAGGATAAATGACACACTTTTTCACTCCATCTTAAAAGCTATGTATTGTCCAGTATATGCATCATACCTCTGTGGGTCTCCCAGCACTTTCTATTTCAGTCACAGCAGAGGTGGTCTCTTCATCATCATCCTAGAGTGGAAATATGCAAGGTTACTTTGTCTGGCAGACAAAGTGAAAGATCTAAATGGAACTGGTTCTTAAAATGCATCACTAACAATTGTGACAGACTGCATGGTTTCAGGAGGATCCAATAATACAATGCGTCCATCAGCAACTGCAAGAAAAAAAAGATACTCAATGTGTTAATTGCTAAAGTATGACAGACACTGAATAAAGGAACATTAGGAACATGCAAGAATAAAAAAACAGGTTACTGTATACAGCATATGTTTTAAAATAGAATATGAATATGAATATGTATGCATAATGCACAAGTGAAACAATAAATGCATTTGGGAAGCATTTAGCCTTCTTCCCAATGACAAGAGTTCGTTTTGTCCAAACGCATGACTAAATAATCATAAATACTAATATGGTATACCTACATTGTACCAAGTCACTTAAGTTGTTGTGGGAGATAGCACAGTCTGACGAAGTGCCCTCTGGAATACCATCGACCACAGGGCGACCTTTATTAAGTGAAAGGGCCAACTCCTCAGATGGGGTGAGAGGAGGTGGAGGTGGACCCCCGCCAGTTAGACGGGTGTCAGCCTTCTTTCTATTAGCTATATAGGAAGAATACTGTAAAATTTACTCAAGACATTGATCTTACAACAGTTAAAATAATATATTACCTTTTTGGAGAATGTTTTTGTGTTTCATTTTGACTTGGGAAAGAGTTCTTTTGGCTCCAGAGGGATTACACCTAAATATTTATTGTCAATATACATTGCACTGTATTCTTAAGAAACTTATGTAGGGAAAAGTAAATGCTTGTCGAGTCATGCCACATGCTAAAAAAAAACAATTGTTCAACTTTGCAAATTATCAAAGGAAATGCAAACATATTTAAAATGTAATAAAACAAAACTTACGCATTTACTCTGTCAGTTATTTTTTGCCAAGCCGATTGTATTTCCCTCGCATATGCAGCTGTATTGCTTTTTTTTTATTATAATGGGCTTGAACTCCTCATAAGCCAACATTAAAAC
>CAIGQV010019356.1:24729699-24799666 GCA_903798115.1 Danio jaintianensis | reverse complement strand
AGTACTGAAGCCAAATCTGGAGCAAAATAACTGATGATAACGGTCCAAATTTAGTACACCCAAATTTATATGTTAAGGAAAAATATTCAATAAAAAATGAAAAAAGAGCTAAATTCAAGAGAAACAGAAAATATATAAAATTTTGTTGAAAGTTTGTAATTTTTATTCCCAATATTTTGCATGAATTTAAATGTATTATCTTTCTATTTCTAAATATGTTCGGTGACTAAAATATTATTTTAATAAATATATCTGTTTCTAAATATATGACCCATATTCACTGAGAAATGGATAAAATATTCATTTTCAAAATGGGGTGTACTCATTTATGCTGATCACTATATATAATTTGTATCATATACGCATATATTTTATATATAAATATTAATAAGCATTTTCTCAAATATATGCATGCCTGTGTGTATTCATAAATACATAATAAATAAATACAGCACACACATTTAAATAATGTAAAAAACTTTTATTTTGGATGCAATTAATCGAGATTAACTTTTGCTCAGCACTATAAAATATTAAACAATTTGTGGCTGAACTATTATTTTTAATTAAAATAAGAACTGAAAATGTGAAAAAAATTAAAATAAATCACATTTACTGTCTTAAAACAACTTGTATAACATAAAACCATATGTTGGCATGACTTTTTGATCATATGCTTGTTTTTACAGTGTGTAAATATTATTAAAACACTAATACAGCGTGCCTAAAACCCATGATATCAGATTGAGTTTTGTTTTTGATTCAATGGGTGGTAATGTCTGAGAAAAGGCATTTAGTTAATATCTCGGATTAATAAAATTAGGCAAATCATTTATAGACCTGATCCCTTTGCTCTCCTTTGTAGACTTAAACTTCTAATTCCTTAACATGAGAGGTCTAATCTTTTATCTTAATAGTTCCAATTAACATCACACTATACACTGTGCGCACACTTAAAACGCACTAATAAACTACAGTCATTTTTTTTTTGTTAATACTAAAGGATTTTTTATGAGGGTGTAAGCCTGGCAGGATTTTTAGGGCCTGGATTTTTCATCTCACTGTGTGGCTTTGTCTGCCACCGGGGTGTTAGTTTTGCTTCAATAAGCTGAAATAGCATTTCACTTTTTTTTTTCCATAGACATAAAACCAGGCTTATGGCATTGGTGAAACAATACCTCTGTGGAAGATTAACCTTTAATCAAGCACAAAATGACAAGCCGCTCATTTGAAGATTCCGAGTTGTCGACCCGGTGCCTCAACCCTCCTCCCCTGGTTTCCTCTCCTTTATATTTGACCGTAATGCACAAAGTTGTAATTAGTTAAATAGGGCCTCTAAGAGACGAGGTCTGCGATGCCTCGTCTGATTAAGTCTGCGGGCTCTGCGGGAGGTTAATTGGATAAGCGTTAATCCTCACGCCGCCAAGGTGGAGCGGAGGAAGCGGAGAGGGTTTTGCACAAGCTATGAGTTGCCAAACATGTCAGAAAGATTAGTATCCGCCGCTGACCACTTTTCTTGCTGGCCAGAGGATTAATATTAGCTTGGACTTGGATGTCTGAGGTGATGCTAGACTGCCTTGGTACATTTGTGGATTAGTTTAAGTTTGAGGAAAAGGGGAGGGGGTGATGGAGATGAAAGAGGCTTTGCTTTTTGAGCATGTGAGAAGTAAACTTCCTTCGTGTGAGGGAGGATGTGAAGGAGAGAAACAGATCCAGCTGAAGTTTCTTTAGAGGTTAGCGATCCCTCCAAATGCAAATGAAGCTCTAGTGATGCTGAACTAACTGGATGAGAAGAGCCGTTTTCAAAAACGGACTTTAAGTGAGAGAAAGTCATTTGGATTTTATTCAGATATATTTTTTTCTGACATGCAATTAAGTTAAAGTAACATACAAACATATAGTAGTCATGACTTTTTGTCATATTTTTTGCAGTGTACATATTGCTGTAAGACATAATAATAATAATGAAATAAAAATCAGAAAGTATAAAATGGTTATAAACTGTTCACCTGTGTCTTTTTAGTGTTCATGATAAAGAAAAGGGGGGAAAATCTGGTTTAAAACACCATGTGCCAAGCTTATGTCCATGTGATTTCAAATGCTAGTATTTTCATAAAATAACATCTGAAATTTAAGAGCATTTATTTACATATTTACAAGTTGGTACACATATTCATCAATATTTGTTTTTCATTTTATTCTTTTTTTAAATGCACATATTGTAAATGATTAAATTGACTCTGGTAAAATGGATGTGTTTGATTTTCTTAAAATATATATGCACCATTTTTGCATCACTCTTTTTTTAGTTCATTGAACTTGAAGCTGTATGTAATAGGGCTGCACGACATTGGAAAAAACCAACATTGCAATATTTTGTTTGTCTACCATATATATTGCGATGTGATATGAATATAACTTCACAATCTGACTTAACTTTATTTAGAAAGAGTTCATAATTTTAGATCAATTGGATTGTTTTGTAGGGAAATATCAGCATAAAATATAGTAAACAAATTACAAGCGTAGAATAAAATTGAACAAAAATGCAAATTAAATAAAATGTGTTTTATGGATTTCCGTGGAGTGTATAGAAATTCAATAATAATTATATGTAAAAATAACAGTGTATAGTATTCATTGGATATGCATATACATATACATGCATAAAGCTTTAAACTTTAAAAATTAAAATCTTACAGAGTCACAGGTCTTAAAAACATGTTTAAGGTTAAACTTTGCAATCACCCCACAAATTACATGTTCTGAACTGCGGTGGCTGGTTATTATAATCCCAACTTGACATTGCAGATCCTGCGATGTTCTATACTTAAAAAAATCAGATCACCAATAAAACTTACCTACGCTCATAAAATGTTTTTTATTGCTTGTTCAAACTACTTATTTAAAATGAGCTGAATTAACACAATTCATGATGTTTTTTTTGACAGCTTAGTTGTTTTATGTTCATTCTTCTTAAATTTGTAAAAACAAAGTTAACTTAATCTATTTGTGTTGAGACAACATGAAGAAATTGTGTGAAACCCAGCATTTTTTACAGTGTAGTAAATCCATGTTCTGTCGAATTAAAATTGTAGGCTATCATGTCTTATTTACTAATATAATTAGTAATAACATACACAGGTGTCTTTCTTTAACTCTTAACAAAAATGTCACTCAAGCAACAGCTTTTGTTAATGTGGCTATCAAGAAGAGTATTTTCATACATTTGCATGGATATAGTTGTGAATCATGCAGTATAAGCAGTCTTACAGTTTTTTTCCAGTCCATTATATCTTAACTGAAGACTCTAATCTTTACCAGTGGTAACCCTGAAAATATCAACATAGCACAAACCTCGTTAAATCACAACATAGCACAATTTTAAAGTCTAATTTATGAGGCCTTGTGAATAACACTCCTACAGATTAGATCTTAATTTCAACATTTTCCTTATAAATTCTGATGCAACGCATGTAGGGAATGCATACTTCTTCAATGCCAGTTAAATTTTTCCATTTACTTTATGATTCATTTAAGATCACATTTTAAGTTATATTTTTGAGTTAAACAAACTAATATATTTAAAGTAAACTTAAAACGGCTGTGAAATGTATGTTTTTTTTATTTATTTAATCAATATATTTTTATTACTTATATAAATATATTGATAGGTTTTTTCAGTATATATTGTTTGCATTAAAACTATTTTGCATATATATATGATGATAAAAATTTGAATAGTATTTTATCATTATACTGTTGAATATTTGAATCTGGCTGATTCAAAGGTGTGTAGTTATTTTCAGATAACATAGTAACATTCCATACATGTCTTAAACACGTTACAGTTCCGTATCACTACGCCGAATGATTAAAACACAACAAAAGCCTTTGAATGAGAAACTATTCCCACACACATGAGTGGTTCGAGGACAAAAACCTGATAACATCTGAAGAGTGTATTTAAGTGTGGTAACTATAGTTACTATATATACTATATTGGTAACTATAAGTGGTCCACTTTGTGACTTGGCACATCACCTTTTGTTAATACAGGATTCCCATGAGTCAAATGTTTGGAATATCTTGGAATTTTATGAGGTCTGTTTCATACATTGAAAAATCAGGCAATTTTATTTATACACTCAAGCCCAAAATTATATATATAAATTATATATTATATATATATTTATATGAATAATTGTATATGTGTGAATATATGAGTTATATATATATTATATATATATTTGTTTTTGTCCAACTCATGGAAGATCCGGGATTTTTGTTTGTCATTTAAAATGTTACTAAATATACTGTGTTTTCACATGTTTTGCCTGTTGTTTTAGTTTAAGGTATTTTTCACTGATAATTTCTTCACTTGTCAACCAACAATCAAAAGCAGTCACTGGACTGTACCTGTTAAAATACTGTCTGAGGCAGTTTTTTGCCTGCTCAGGGCTCAATCAGTCAATCCCTCTTAGATTTTCGGGAAATATTTCTGATTATTGCTGCCTAAAATTACTGATTTTGCTGCAACTTTTCTCATAACTTGGAGCAATATTTGCTTTTTTTATTTTTTATTTTATTTTAAATATACTGTTAATATATACACAAAGGTGCATCTTATAGTTATTACTTTTTATCATTACTTATTTTTTACCTTAGGAACCATTGGTCTGTATAAATGTAAAGGGAACACTCAGAGAGAAAATAACCATATTAAGCCTACTACATCATATTTGCTACAAGAATGGCTCTAAATGATCGACATTAAAATTCTTAAAATCTCTCCAGCAATAGCATTAGAAAAATCATGTTAAAATGTGTAGTAAAGTAAAAATTGTGGCGAGCAATACAATGAATAGCCTTGTTCAAATGGATTTTTGGCTGAATGTGCATTGCAATAATGTCGCAATAATAGTGCCGTGCCTATGACAACTCAATATTCCACTCACTAGGTGAGAAATTTCTATACTTTCTATATGAAGACAATGCAGATGGTGCAGAAGAAATTTTAACATATATTGATAAATTGTCCCGGCTGGCCAAAATCTGCAATAAATCAAGTCAAGTCAAGTTTATTTATATAGCGCTTTTCACAATGTAGATTGTGTCAACGCAGCTTAACATAGTTCTAGTAAAGTCCAGATTTCAGAGCTGAAGTTCAGTGTAGTTTAGTTCAGTGTGGTTTAAATTTCACTGCTGACAGTTCAAACACTGAATAAAATAAAGAATAAATAAAGAATAAATAAAATAAAAATAAAAAAATCAATAAAATGAATAGTCAATAAAATAGAGATTGTAGAATTACACAATACCAGAGGAACTTCTCAACTCAACAGCTGTCTATTTTTCTGTTCCTTATACAGTAGGTGATGGAAATTCAGCCTTTTAGTCAGAGAAGGTGAGGGCATTGTACATTTGGCTTAGAGTGGGAACACTGCTATTAAGAATTTGTTAAAGAATTGTATTGTTTAGCATTTTTTTAAAAGTTCATTTTCTTTTTGATATCAGGACAGTTGTGTCATCCAGATTGACCACCAGTTGTTCCATCAAACTGCAACCAAAATTTTGATTTGTATTTAGCCACATGTAAGAATTTGTTACAGACATATTCATCTTTGGATATTGATACAACTTGATACTACTTTGGATATAGTCTGTAAACCCACAGGAAGCAGGACATCCTTGCAAGAGAGTGACCGGCTCATAACTCACTGTGCGAAGTTGAGCGCTGATAGCTTTTCCAGGAGAGCCTTTAAACTTGACTTCTCTCTCTGTGAGCTGTCCAGGAGCCTCAGGGGGAACAGGTTTCATACATTAATCAAAGAAAAGTGCAAATGCACAACGCAGTGTCTCCACAGGATAACAGGCCACTTCTCGGTTTGGCACGGCACTTTGAAAGCTTGTATAAAAGCCAGAGGCTGTTCATATGCTTTGTGTCCTTGTAACGTCGGGCATGAAAACTCACTCTCCGGGCTCAACAAAGTGGAACCCATATGAACAAATAAACAGAGGTTCTCTGATCTTACAAGGTCCAAAGTAGGGGATGTTATTTGCTATTTTAGAAGTAAAAAATAGAAAAGTTATTTATTCTGAAGGCACATGAGTGCTACAGATGTGCGTTTGGTAGAAAGAGCCAGTGGCTCTTGAACAACTCACGGACATGCCTCAAAGTTTATTTATATTTGTAAAGTAGATGATGTGTGTCCATTTGATGTGTGCACGTAGCTGTTGATTGACACTGCATGTGGAGTAACTATAATATTACACTGTGTATGTAATCTAGTTACTGTGTGTGTATGCAATGAGAAAGTTGACTTTGTGTATTACAGCGATGACTGCTATATACATAAATGCATAAGTATGTTTTTTTTTTTAATGTTTTATCAAAAAGCAGTAAGTTCTTAAGCAAAACTGCTCTTCTGCAAAATATATAATGAATTTGTTTTCTGAAAAGAAAATCCATATATATGTATATATATTATTAACATTTGTGTTCAAAAAATGTTCAAATGTCTGGTTGGTTTAAAAATGTAAAAGAATTAAGTAATCTCCAATAAAATAATTTTCAAGTACATATAATTTCAAATACATACATACATACATACATACATACATACATACATACATACATATAGTCAAGCCCAAAATGATTCATACCCTGTCAAATTTTCACTTAGTTACATTTATTCAACCAGCAAGTTTTTTTTAGACCCAAATAATGGCATGTCCAAAATTATTCATACCTTTTGCAAACCTTCACAGTCTATGGGAGAATTCAACGTTCTATTCCATTCCTAATAGTCCAAGCTGTTCTAAAGCATTCTAATTAACCTGATTCATTAGGAACAGTTGTTTTAATCAACTCAACAGGTGAAAAACAGAAGCTCTCTGTTGTTGGTTTGTGGACAGTCATGGCTAAGACAAAGGAGCTCAGTGAGGACATGCGGCTGTGCATTGTGGTTGCTCACAAGTCAGGGAAGGGCTATAAGACAATATCTACATGAGTATTGTTAAAAGATACAAGACATGAACAATCTGTTCAGAAGTCAAAAGTGACACCTGTACTGCCCAGGAGGATAGTGAGAGAGGTGGAATAAAATCCAAGGATCACCACCAAGGCCATGCTGGTGAATCTGGGCTCTGCTGGTGGCAACATCTCAAGGCAGACAGTCCAACAGACACTGCACACCACTGGGTTCCATGGATGCAGAACTGAAATGGTTGGCCCCAATGATGTCATTTGGTGTAGAAAAGAAGAAGCCTTAAACCCTAAGAACATCATTCCCAGTTTTTCAGCCGGTTCACCAGGGAACCTAAGCTCAGTAAAATGTGTCATGAAAAAGGAGCAATACATCAAAATTCTCAACAACAACATCAGGCAGTGTGCAGTGAAACTTGACCATAGGCACCAGTGGACATGACCCAAAACACAGCAAAAGTGGTGAAGAAATGGTTAGCAGACAAAAACATTTTTGACAAAAACAGTGGCCTTGCCAGAGTCCTGGCTTAAATCCAACTGAGAATCTGTGGAGTTAGATAAAGATTAGGATGATGGCCAGGAGACCCTCCAGCCTGAAAGAGTTGGAGCTCATCGCTAAAGATGAATAGGCACAAATACCAGTGGAGATAATAAAAAAGATGGAGAGCAATTATAGCAAGCGTTATTGCTTTAATAGCCAATAGAGGCTTTTCTTTTGATTATTGAGAAGAGTCTGAATAATTTTGGACATGCCACTTTTTGTTCAAATGTAAATAAAAGTTGAGAAATATTTTTCTTCCAAAATGATGCCTCTTGTAGATCATCTTATTATATTTTGGGAAAGACCTATGTAATTTTTATTTATTTTTTTTATTATTAAAGAAACTTCAGCAAAGATGCATTAAATTTGTATTTGCTGACTTTATTATTAAGTATTGTTAAGTGTTATGCTGCATAATCAGAAAGGTTCCTTGTACACCATGTCAGTACATTATAATGACTGATATACACTATTTCTATGCATGTTCACAAAAATAAATAAAATGATTATATAAGATGCATCAATACAGAAAAATGGCTACGTATAGACTTTTAATACATATTTATTTTTTTGCTTAGAATTTGTCATATTTTATAATGTTTTGAACTCACGGGGGTATTTTTAAACGGTTTAATATTATGCTTTTTTCATTTGTACTTATTTATGGAAATACATCTTATCACCAAATACGTTTTTACGTAAACAATCAAGTCGATTTTTGACAGTTTATGGCTTGTATTAAGAAATGTTTCTGTTGGGCAAATCACAAAGTGGACAATGCAGTTTATACAGGGCCCAAAAAGTTTTGAGGTTGTCCACTTTTGACCGCTTCCAGATGTAGTCGAAAACGCATCTGACCAGATTGCTGTAAACGCTGAGTTTTGAACAGCCACAACAGACCCCTTACTCTCCACCTACCGACCTAATTCTTAAACATTAAGCATGCTAGCCAGTCAGGATTTAAAATTTGCTTCGGAAACTGTAATATTGTTTTGAAGAAAATGTAAAAAAAAAAAAAAAAAAAAATGTTTTTTTTTTTTTTTAACCAGAACTAATTCTAACATAAACCCCCAGCATTTATTTTAGTTTTCCACGGTCACCTTTAATGTTCATATGAAAACTATGTAAGTTTATTTTACATTATTAGTTTGAAACAATAGAAAAAAGACCCTCCGTTAAAATATTTTAAAAAAATGTCAGGCGTAAACCAGGCCAGATTTACAAATAATAAATAAACTAGAAGACACTGAAATGATACAATATATTGATCTTCATCTCCCTCCAGGTCAAGTCTGATGGCAGGTGGAAATGGGTCTGGACCTGCAGTGAATCCATGGCTGATTAATGAATCTGAGGAGACCAAAGGACTAAGCTTTGGAGAAATCAAACACCAACAGCAGCAGATTATTGAAGGTGCATTGCATACAGTATGAGTTTACTCTGCAGGTCTATCAAGTTTATAATATAGCTTAAAGGGTTAGTTCACCCTAAAATGAAAATTATGATATTAATTACTCACCCTCATGCCATTATAATCCCTTGAGACATTTATTTGTCTTCGGAACACAAATTAAGTTAATCATTTGAAATCTGAGAGCTCCCTAATCTTCCATTGACAGCAAGGTTTCAGACTCATTCTAAGTCTAGAAAAATACCTAAAACATCCTCCAAACAGACCATATGCCTTCAGTGATTCAATAAGAATATTATCAGGTTACAAGAATACGTTTGTGCGCACATAAAACAAAAATGTTATTCATTTATTCAACAGTTTCTACTCCTCAGTGTCAGTATAGGGTAACCCTGTTAGGGGCCGATCACACCGAAGGTGCATTTACGTTCCAAAAACGCGAGGCGCACCACACTACCTTTTTTGTTGACAAGAAAAAAAGAAGCGCGGTGCGCTTTATGTCGCTAGGCAACAACTAAATCAGCTGAATCAGCGTATTGTGCGAGAGTGTTGCTGTTGATATTAATATAATTTTAATATTTAATAATATTGTGATATTCAAGATTTCTGAGTCAGACAGCTCTGGATAACTCAAAACAGCGACTGCTAGTCTCTCCTCCATCTTCAAAAGTCTCTGTTGTTGTCTTGACAACACAAACACTGCAGGCGCCTCAACGGAAACCCAGCCTCTGCTTTCATTTGATTGGAGAATGAAGAAGAAGCGAGTGACGTAACGTGCTTTTTCCACTCAGAATTGACTTTTTTTTTTTTGTTGCGTTTCTTTTGCAAAAACGCGAGGCGCAGCAGGCGGTTAAAACACGAGGTGCGCATAAGCAGCGCGCAAAACGCTCGCTGCCATTAGTAAATCATTCAAAAAAGGCGATTCTCAACGCAAAAAACGTGTTCGGTGTGATTGGCCCTTTACTCTGTTTGGAACAAAGCATGAGTTTATTCTCAGAGGTGTGGCCAAGCGTGAGACAGGAACGTGTGCCCTATACTGACACTGAGGAGAAGAAACTGTTGAATAAAGTCATTATTTTAGTTTCATGTTGCACAAAAATATTCTCATAGCTTGATAATATTCCAGTTGAATCACTGAAGGCATATGACCTGTTTTCAAAATGTTTTTGATATTTTTCAAGTTGGTACTTTTTCAAGTTTGATACTATATTCAAGTTGGTAACCTTGCTGTTGGCTTGTAATGCAGTGAAACTTTCTTCATAGCTAAGAGGAAGCATGCTATTTCTTTTTTGTTATTTGCAAGGTAAATATCTGATAAAATGGAGTCCCAAAAATAGATACAGCTAATCATTGTTCATATCATTGTTTACATTCGGCAAGGAATGGAGTGGTTAAGCAAAGAGAACCGTTTAACCCTATAGTGGAAAAGCTGCTCTAGTTTTCCCATGTGGTCTCCCATCCAGGTATACTGACCAGGCTCAACCCTGCTTAGTTTCAGTGTGTGGCCATGTGAGAACTGCACAATGATAGCTGCTGGCAGGTGTTTGTATAAAAAAAAAAAAGTTATCAGCGGTTAAAAAGGGATTGTCAATAATTCAGGAGACAATAGGGGTTACAGTAATTCAGAAGAAAGGGTTCTGACACTTGATGAGTGTGCACTGAAAGATGTCTTTCTCAGACAACATGAAGCAAACACTCCCAAATTCAGTTCTGGTTAGTGATATATTGTGCTTGAGTGGTCAGATTCACATAGATAATTATTTCGTAAGATCTGTAAGTTAATCAAAAAAAAAAGAAAAGGAAATAGGCAATCACTTGCAGTTTTGATTTCATTTGTCTTTCAATTTCTTTATTGAATATTTCTGTAAAAAGATTTATTTATTTATTTTGTTGCCTTCTGCTTTTAGAATAACATAGAAGTGTAATTATTATTAATAACTGAATATTTAAAAATGTATTCAGTGGGTTATTTATTGAATTTATTTTGGTTAAAAATATTGGTTCCATGGGTTATTTTTGCTAAAACCAACTGTTAAAGATGACTTCTGTTTCTGTAGTGTAAATATGAGCATTATTACATCCACCATGTTGTCATTGTCACACCACCTGTCTACATTGGGTGCATCTAGGGTTGTCAAAAGTATCCAGTTCGGTTTCAATTAGTACTGAAAATGTCAATTATCCACAAATATTTGGGCGATGTTGAGTGCGAACTTAAATACCGCAGCTTTGAAACGATCCAGTGTCCATGTATCTGTGTTTGCACTTGGTGAACATCGGTGAACCGATGACCCTCACGTCATTTCTGTTGAGCATGTGAATACAATGGCCAATCAGCTGTGTTAAAGTACGTGCTTAGGGGGAATGGACGTTTCTAAAATTTCAGTACCAAATGGTACTGAACTCGATACTTTTGACAAGCCTAGTTGCGTCACTTTATTGCTATTCAAACATTTTCTCCTGTGGCCTCATGGGCAAGTCTTTGCCCTTTTGTTTTTCTGTGTACATATTTTGTCTGAAAATGTCTCTGTCCTTTTTTGTGTCTTGCTCTTTAGCCCAGGATGCTGGCCTAGATGCTCTGGCGTCAGTCTTAAGTAGGCAAAAACAGATGGGTCAAGAAATCGGCAATGAGCTAGATGAACAAAACGGTGAGTGAAAAGCACAGTAGCCTATATGTGACAGCTCTGGCTGAACATTCACATGTTTTTCTATGAATAATGTCTAATTTGCGGTCAGGTTGGTTTTACTTTGTCACGCTGCCCTCTCGCTAAACTACATATGATGTCATTGGCTTTAAAATGAGCAGTTTTTTTAACGCTGGGGTTAAAGTGGAAAATGTGGAATGGTAGTTGGAAACACACTCTCACCTGGTCTAACACATTTTTTAACTTCTTCCCAATGCAATGTTTCAAACTTATTTCTTTAACACGAGACATTACACAGAGACATCACATCATTGTGGTGAATCTATTTGAGTTGAAATGTGAGAACATGAAGGAATTACATAGTATGTGATGCAGTCGAAGTCACATGGAGTCGACTGAGCACAGGTCAGTCGTCTGTGACCTCATCTGAAGGTCACAGCTGCTTTTAACTTTTCCCACACTGTTCTCCAATCTGCCTTTCCAACCTTTTAATGCTGGAGTGAAACACACACACACACACACACACACACACACACACACACACACACACACACACATATATATATATAATTAGTATTTTTATGAAGTGAGATATTTTATCTGCTGAGATCAGTTTGCTGAAATACAATATTTTCTTAAAATAATCAGCCGTACTGACATCACTAAAGAGTTGCGCTGCTTTAGTTTGACTTGTCAGGGTTACAGCAATTTATAAAGCTAAATAAACCTAAGCTGGAGTTATTGTTTTTATTACATTGACTTATGTAGTCCAATGTTTAAATGTTCTTCTCTGTCAAAAAATATAACATTCAGAGTCATTCTGCACTTTGTGATTTTAACTTTTTTAAAAGTCAAGAAGCAGATGTAAAACTTTTGAAGTTGGAAAGGTTTTTAAAAGATATTTTTGCTTGCCAAGTCTATATTTAATCAAAAATACAGCAAGAAGAGTAATATTGTGATATTTAATTAGCATTTAAAATAAATGTTTTCTTTGTATATATTGTATAAATAGTGTCATATGATTCTTTCAAACATTTCATACTATTATCTTTGTTTTGGTGATTAATGTTTTGTGGAAACTATGATCCATTCTTTCCGTGGTTATTTTGTCACGATTTAATGTAGACTTTCAGTTTTAGTTTATTAAAAAGATACTAACTAATCATTTGAACAGTACAGGAAGAGGACAAACTGACGGTAAAGAATTGAGCAAAATCAATTGTAGTTTTGTCTTTGACGCAAACACAATGTGTTATCAAGTAAGAAAAAAGACAAGTCTTTTGAGATTGAGGACTGTGTGGTAAAATCAGTTGCTTTTCTGTAACTTATAAGGGTAAAAAGTATAATAAACAAATATGCAAAAAAAAAAAAAGATTAAAATCAGCATGCATATATTGTTATATTCAAATTCACTATTTATTGGAAGTGGGTGACACAGTGGCTCAGTGGTTAGCACTGTCGCCTCACAGCAAGAAGGTCGCTGGTTCAAGTCCTGGCTGGGTCAGTTGGCATTTCTGCGTGGAGTTTGCATGTTCTCCCCGTGTTCGCGTGGGTTTTCTTCGGGTGCTCCTGTTTCCCCAACAGTCCAAAGCTTTGCGGTATAGGTAAATTGAATAAACTAAATTGGCCATAGTGTATGTGTGTGAATGAGTGTGTATGGATGTTTCCCAGTACTGGGTTGCGGCTGGAAGGACATGCGCTGTGTAAAACATATGCTGGATAAGTTGGCTGTTCATTCCACAGTGGCGACCCCTGATAAATAAAGGGACTAAGCCGAAGGAAAATGAATGAATGAATGAATGTTTATTGGAAATATTTAATATGCTTATTTTTTGCTTTAATAAAATTTTTTCTTATTTTTGATGTTGAAAATACTTACATTTTATTGTGGAAACTGATACATTACATGACTCTTTTATCCTCAAATTAACATCTCACTTCTGAGCTGTTTAATGTGTGCTTCCTTAAGTACTCATTTCTTTTAAAACAAGCCAACAGAAATGACCTCAAAGTAAACCGATAATAAATGTAAACATGCTCTTGAAACATTTAAACATGATACTTCTTTGCAACAACTTTTGACAGGCAGCACAGAAGATAGATTTCCATTTTCAATCCCGTTAGATGAATCTAGAAGGCTGTGTATAATTTATGGATGTATATGGCTAATTAGTCTGTCTAGCTTCTTTGTATGTTGTGACAGAACATGTTGTCTAGTTGCTGGAACAATTAGAGCTTTCAAGCTTTACTTTAGTACACATAAGAAGAGCAGCTTTCAGGAAAGTGAACCGAAAACTTGCAAAAAAAAAAAAAAAAAATCCACATGACCCTAATGGATAAACATCTCGGTTAAAGTCAGCTCTATGTCTGTGCAACTTGCGTCTAAAAAAAGAAATCCTGATGCAAGTTCACCTCCTCCCTGTTGCTTTTGTTGGCACAGTGAAGGTTGCCCACAATGCTTTTTCAGGGGGCAGCGTAATTACTGTGAACCACTTCCAGTGTCACTACTCTTTCCTGTCTGCTTCAGCAATCGGCGGCTTGCTGAAAACACAAAGCAGACTCCAAATGTTTCAAAGGTTACACCTGACTCTTCTATTAAACTGAGATGGACGCATGTATTCATTTATAAACGTGTCCTGAGCTTAATTACTGCAGTTTTACATAGCCTAAAGATGCAATAAGAGATTTTGGAAAATGCTAACATTAGCCTGTTAACATTGAAAGTCACATGCCCTCTGTAAATAACCATCCAAAGCCAAGCCTCCTGAAGGCATGAATGTGCACTAGACAACAAACATTATAGTAAAGTTAGTAATTGCAATGCCAAACTTAAAAAGAGAAGGTAGATGCAATAGGAGATTTTGGAAAATGCTAACGTTAGCCTGATAGCACCGAAAACCTACATCTCCTGCAAATGATCATCCAAAGGCATGTCTCCTGAACACATGAATATGCAGACAACACTACAATTACATCATGTAACATTGACCAAAGAAAAAACTTTGTAGTGCAGTTAGTAATTACAGTGCCAAACTTAAAAATGAAGGTAGGTTGTTGACAACTCTGAGTTTAATAAGCAGGGTGTAACTACACTGGTAGAATGGTGTGAGAACAATGACTTTGTCGTCAACACAATGACATCTTGTCATCGAGCAAAACAGAAGAGATTATATTTGGGTAAATCTGACACCAAAATAGCACATGCTTTTATTAATAACAGTGAAATTAAGCAGGTTGAAGCATACATACATACATACAAGCAAACACTTTATCATGGAAAGAACAAATTGATGTTGTACGCAAGAGAGCAAAGCAGAGAATTCACTTTCTTCGTCAACTCAGGTCATCCGGAACAAGAAAGGGGATTCTTCTGCGGTTCTTTAGGTCTATGATAGTGAGTTTTATGCAATACTGCAACTATATTTGGTATTGGACTCTGTCTGTAATGCTGAAAACAAGGTTGTTTACTCAATTAAAAATCTGCTCTAAGATTATAGGTCAACCCTAGAAAAGCTTTATGACTCAATAGGATGTGACTTGATGAGATATAATATAAATCTAATAATATACCTATATATTATATATTATATACCTATATATATATATAATAGACCTGCGTGGGTGCCAGAGGGTGCCCGTCCCAGAAAAAGGAGTGCTTCTTCTGAGGAATTCATCAGAGAGGGCCATCACGAGGAGTATGAGTCCGGAAACTCGGGTCCGGTTCGGCCAAGGAGGCGCAACGGGCGAGACCCGCTTCTCGTCTCCCCGACCTTGCACAGAGTCTGTGCGCGCAGGCTCACTGGGGAAAAACACATATTGCATAAACCCGGGGCCAGCTGAGAGCCAGCTCATCCGTGCAGAGCAGGAAAAGCAGCTGGCGAAGGGCCGCTCGGGAGAAGCGGCAGGATGACCTGGGCTTCTCTGAAGTGTGCCCATAACAGCTGGATTGTGCCAGGGTGGAGTCTCCATTCTCCCGGAAACGTAACTGTCGTGAGAGCATGTAAGCTGGCACGGTAGAGCTCGTACAGGATATGAACGGCGTGCAGCTATTAAGCCACATGACTCCGGAGGAGCAGATGGCGAGCAAGCTGAGACATGCGGCCGTTGGCTGATGTGCGCTATCGCAGCCGTGCTGGCCGTCCTAACCAACATGGGTGTCCCCTCCCGTACCGGTAGGAACCGGCAGAGAGCGAGAAACACTGCCAACAACTCCAGGCAATTGAATGCCAACGCAACCGAAGTCCAATTTACGAACCTGCAGCTGCATGCTCGATACACACAGCCCACCAGCTCGTACTGGAAGCATCCTTCAGAATGACAGCATGACTGGACACTTGTTCTAAGGGCACCAAGGACCTGTAGAAGGCAAGGTCATCCAGGGGCTGAAGGTGCGGAGACACAACGTGGTGATGGACACCCAGTGCGTCTCCGCGCGTCATGCCCATCTGGGGACCTGATCGCGAAGCCAGCGCTGAAGTGGTCTCATATGAAAAATTGTGTGGCGTGATAGCGGCTACAAATGTCATATGCCCCAGGAGCCTCTGAAAAACTTCTGTGAGACCACTATAACTGTCGAATTAAATGGACCCGAGATGAGAGAAGCTCCGAGATGAGAGGGCATCCTCCACGCATGGAACAGGGGAGAGCCCGAAGCGGAGGACCATTTACTGCCATGCTTGGCCCCCGTCGCACACCGGTAAAAACACAGTTTTAAGGAGGGAGAGAGCGAGACATGGAGTGAGCGTCCTTCAGGTCTATAGCTGCAACCAATCCCGCGGACGGACGCACTGGGGGATGAATTGATGGGAGCGTCAACTTTCTGCGGGGGGACTCGGCACCATGAGAGACACAGATAACCCACCTGCCTTGGACGGGGGTCTCAGCTTACCCCTCCAGGTGGCGGCACACACCACCTGAGGAATAGCTTTGTACCCACTTGCTGCCTCGCCATCAGGGGAGGTGAAGGCGGAAGCGCACGAGGACCGGGCGGAGAAAAAACGCCCTCTATTCCACATGCGCTCACTGTGCGCCCCTGGGAAGAAGTGGACGGGAGCTGGAAGATTCATCTTACATCAGCCCGCACGCCACACCTCTAGTTGGTCCGGCTGTGAGACTGGGGGACAAGCCATCTCCAGCCACACCGCCAAAGCAGCCCAGGAAGCACAGCAATCATGTCTGATTCGAGAACCGTGACTACGCATCGCACCCGTAGGATGGTAGCGAGCCCGGTCTGTCATCTGAGCATGACAGCTCGCCCTCCGATGTCGCGATGGCCGTCTGATCTCCGGTGTCATCAAGCGGAGGCGCGGGCATCCCGGGGGATGAACCGCACAACCACTCGAAGCTTGGATGTGGCGCGCTGTGGAGGAGTGGGGGGTCCGCGGGCCCGGAGGCAACAGATAAACCCCCACTGTGATCCTCAGATCTGCCTGCGTGCTAACCGCTTTCACGGGGAGCAACAGGGGTGGCTTGGAAGCCGCGATCTCAGCTGTGCAACATACATGCCCTCACAGCGAGAGCATGAGCTGTCCGCGAGCACCGCATCGACATGCTGGACCCCCAGACCTGTGATGCGATACCTGTGCCCATCATCCGGAGATAGGAACCACCGCATCCAGAAACGCACAGTCAGAACAGCGTCTTGAAAAAGACGTGTTGATTGACTGTGTTGCTCTCTTAGGGAATCTGCTCTTTTAATGGAAACTGCTCTTTTTTGCACACCAGCGAAACTCCCAGGGGACAGGAAGCCCAGATCGACCGCCGCTGTTGCGTCATCTGCCGCACTGATGAGTAAATTGGTTTCAGTCTTGAAATCAGGTTGGCAGATAGAGTGTCTTCAGTCTCGTGAGAGGCTCTGAAAGCTAAATTCTAAGTGCTCGCTTCTCAGCTGGCAGCTTATATAGCACTAATGACTAAGCGCTGTCAGCTGTGGAGAATTGAGCTCTGCCAATTCATGTTTTGCATTCATTGGCCCGTTTTCTTGCTCTTCAGAGTGATTGGTCGTCTGACGTACCCCCATTTGTCTGGTTCCAGACACACATTGAAGTTCCCATATGAAGGGGAACTGAACATTTTGATTGAACAAACTTTTTTTGGTCCTACACTTTCCACAGAATAAGAAAACATATAAATGCAATTGGACCACTTAGTTTAATGATGCTATCAGAATGTGAAGAGATTTTCAGCCAGCATAACAAAAATAGTTTTAGAAGACAATTAACTATTGTGCTTTTAAAACGATTTTGGGTTGATCATTATTGTGAGCTCCTGCTGGAAACTGATGGTGGGAATTGTAGGCTCTTGGCTGCTTTTCATGGTCTCTACCCCGTCTCAGTCTATGCAGGGTTCAGCCTGATTGATTTAGTCTCCGTCTTGCCTTCTCAACTAAACATGGGAGTGAGAACAAATCATTTGAACGGCCCTCAATCTTTCTCCCTTCTTTTGCTAAAGCATGCAGCGTCAGTGTTTCCTAGAACAGGAGTTTGGAGAGCAGTAACTGAAACTACATGGTCTCGGTTTCACAGACTCACATTTGAGAGCTGATAGAGTTACAGTGCTGGTCTGCTGTACAGTCCAACTAACCTCCTCTGGAGTTCATCTGCAAGACTCTTTGTGTTACAGATATAATGGCTCTCCCATGTTTGTTTTAAAGGCTTGTTTTCTTCTGGAAATTAATAGGAAAGGCTGTCTCAGGTGGACCCCCCAACCACCCCCCTGAAAATTCAGTCATCATTTTCTCACCCTTCACTTTCCAGATCTATTTGAGTTCCTTTATTTTGTCTAGCACAAAATAATATATTTTGAAGGAAAACTGAAAACCTGTAACCATAGACTTAAACAGTATTTGTTTTTCCAATAATGGAAGTAAATGTTTACAAGATTTCTGCTTTCTTCAAAATTTCTTCTTTAGTGTTCAACAGAATAAAGGTTTAGAAATCAGTTTAGGGTGAGTACATTTTCATTTCTATGTTAACTATACTTTTAAAAAGATTTCTGTCTTTTTTGTGCAAACATAAATATTCAAATGTGAATTTAAAGTTTCAGTGTTTCAGAATCAATATCACAATGTGTGCATCTGCAATAGTCACATTGCAGGACAATGTTGATTATAGCAGACCAGGAGCAGTAGTTCAGAATGCACGAGATTTGTGGATTTACTGTCGAGTTTAACCATGATGGAGTTAAGATATATTATGTGGTTTTAAGGCCTGTCACAGTGTGAGCATTTCTAGAGAGAAAGGCATTCATACACAAGAAATGTTGTCTCTGTCACTTTAATAAAGATTAATTTTATTGAATTATTTATACAATGAAATCAGTATTACTTTACATTTGATCATTTTATTTCTGTACCCAAATACTGTTAGACTTCCCAGAAACCCTCTATATACATCTATGCTTGTAATTTGTTTATTATATTTTATGCATGATCCAATATCCTACATCATCCTAATCGATGTAAATTAATTAATTATTTTCAAATAGAGCTATTTCAGCCAAAATTGAATATATATATATATATATATATATATATATATATATATATATATATATATATATATATATTCAAGAACATGCAAACTCCACACAGAAATTCCAACTGACCCAACCAAGGCTCGAACCAGCGACCTTGTGTGTATATATATATATATATATATTTATATATATATATAATTAGTATCCCCAATATCGCACAGCCTTGAAAATAAATTCTAAATATTTTATTTTAAAAAGTGCGTGGTTAAACGAAAATATAAAAGTAAACATCAAAATATAATACGTAAAAGAAAACAATATGGTACATTTCTTCTTACAATCTTTATGATAGCATACCAACATGAGTTAAGATGGGAATTGAGACCTCAATACTTGGTACACAATCCAAGCTTGAATTAATTATTAATATTGAATTCACTTTCACACAAAGTTTGTTACCACTTGAATAGAAATTGATGTATGATTCTAATTGAATTCCATACTATCAATATTTACTTTTCATGTTTAATTCAGTTAAGCTGCTTGCTTTAAAACAATCCACTGTAAAGTGGTATATAAATGAATGTGATGTGATTTCACCTGGGCAAACATCCAAATTTTTGGATACTTTCTCACTGCTGCAATTTTATGATTATTATTACTGCTCAGGTATTTCAGACTTCGTATGCCTAAACAAAGACCAAATCAACTTCTCTGTCAATATAAAGATATCTGTGGAAATTGGAATGTGTCATTCTAGATTAAAATTACGTTTCATATTGATATCGCACTTCATTAAAATGTCATAAACACATATTTAAATATTTAAAATGTACTTAAAGTTAATTCTTCAAATGGGGTTTTACTTTTGATGTTTGTATTCTGTGATAATGAAAGGTACCTCATTATTGTTTTTTATTCAAGAACACAATGAGAATTGGAAGTTTTCTATGATCTTTATGTACTGGAATTTTAAGCTCTGCAAAATTAGCATTTGCACAATATACTTTCCTAATCGTTCCATAGTTGGGATTCAAGTCTGGGCTTCGACTGGGTCATTCCAGAACTACTAGCTTCTTTTTTCCAAGCAATCCTTTTATAGCTGTGTGCTCCTAATTATTGTTGCACTGGAAAATGAATCTTCATTCTAAATGCAGATCTCTGACTGACTCAAACAGCTCCTGACTCCAACAGTATTTACCTCTGCTTGATTCTGTCCAAGTTGGTTTTGATGCCAACAAGGCTTTCAGTGCCCTAGAGCACAATGCTGCCTCAACCTGACTTGATGGAAGGGATGATGATGCCTTGGTCTTCGTCCACATTTGGTTTGGGCCAAGCATTCTCTTTTGCTTTAAAATCGACTCGACCTTGGACTAATCAGACCACAAAATTCTTCCAGAAGGTTTGGAGTGGCTTAAAAGTTTTGTCACATTGCTTCTAGCGAAATATAGCTATGATGTAATGTCGGCTTTTTCTCAAAATTGGCATTCTTATTGCCATTCTTGTGAATAGAGGCAGCATCAGTGAAGTATTAAAGGAATTGTTGATACCCACATACTTTTCCCATTTAATCTAAAGAACTGGACTCTTATCTTTTTTAATTGCTTTTATTATTAGGTAGTTGACGTTCTGGCCTCATTGGTCAGCCTGAATTTAGTAATGTTTGGATTCTGCCATAAATTTCCATTTGCTTGCAACAAGCATTACAGTATTTCTTGGCAAACATGTGATACTTTTAGTGTTTTAATAACCCTGTGTTATTAAACTATTAATCCAGATAGTTTCATTCAGGATGTTTCCACTATTATAACAAACTGCACAAATACTCTAATCTATTTTAGATGTAAGATGTCAGAATAAAATTTCAAGGGTCAATAAAGTTGGTGGATTCGCTACATGGGGCAGTCGTGGCCTGGTGGTTAGAGTGTTGGACTCGTGATCCGAAGGTTGCTGGTTCGATACTCGGTACCAGCGGGAATTGGGGGTGGGGGGAGTGAATGACCAGCACTCTCCACCACCCTCAATACCACGACTGAGGTGAGTCCCTTGAGCAAGGCACCGTTCCCCCCAACTGCTCCCCGGGCGCCGCAGCATGGCTGCCCACTGCTCCGGGTGTGTGTTCACGGTATGTGTGTGTTCACTAACTGTGTGTGTGCACTTGGATGGGTTAAATGCAGAGCACAAATTCCAAGTATGGGACACCATACTTGGCCACACTACACTTCACTACATTTAAAGTTGATATAACCTTAATAACCCCTTCTACATAAGCCCTGTGTGTGAGACTTAATAAACAACAACAACAAAAACATGTCAGTGGTCACATTTTTAGAAATGTTTCAAAAGTTATTTTTATAAATTTTTAAATATAGGAAATCATGTGGTTGAGGGAGCTAAATTTTATCAAGCTGAATAAAATGTGGTTTATCGCTTATGCATGAGGTCATCAACTCCAACATCTAAAATAATTTTTAAGAAATTGTATGATTTGGAAATAAAAAAATAAAACTAAGTATATGCATTTTCATATGCAATGAATGTGTATGGGTCAAAAGAGGGTTTTGAGCATAAAAAAAATAAAATATGAAAAAAATAAGCAAGCAAGCTTACTCTTACTTTTTCACAGTATGTTTCAATAAAAATAGTTTAAAGTAATACAATTTTTGATACAAAGAAATCAGTTCAAATATAATCAAAAACTATTCCTCCTTAAAACACAGTTAGAAGTCAGTCAGGTTGCAGTGATGAAGAGGTCAGTTTCTGTAGTCTGGAAAGTCATCAGAGCACTAATGATGCGTCTGAAGGAACAACCCAAGGTCTTTATCATAGAATTAAACTCCAGTTTTCTTAGTTCAGAAATTAAGAAATTTGTTCCCTACATTGTTTTTACCCACATGAGTTGCACCTATAAAACCAATGCAGCCTCATTTTAGAAAGACGATAGGGGTTTTGGTGTGCATTATTTGAGAGTGATCATCTAAATATTACTATACAGCAAGAATAAGGGACCCACAGCATGTTCTAGCTGCTCCATTACACTCTTGTATTATATGACATAATCGACAATGTAAAAAGTAATAAGATAGTTTAATGCCCTAAAAGTGACAGCAGAAAATTGATCACTTTTACAAAAGAGGACAAGAAAAAAAGCTTCTTCCTGTTGCCGTATGACCTTCTTGTCCTATCGCATGTTTCTTTGCTTTGAATTATTATTTTTGTATCTGCCAAAAACATTCAAGTTCTGTAATAGTGTTTTACTGTAAATAGATTAAACATTTAACGTAGGAAATGAGGGTCAGCTCTGATCTCCTTTTAAGGCCAGGGCAGTGAGCATTGGTCAGTATTTAACATGACTCTGAAGCTTCCTGCTGACTCTTGAGTACTGTCAACATACTGACAAAACTGGCCTGGTGCAGACATCCAGATATCCTGGATCTTCCAACCATTTAATCAGAGCTGGAAGGTCAAAAGAACGTTTTTACAAGCCCTGTTTGGTTTGACTGGTCCTGAGCTATTTTAAGGACAAGATGAATTTATTTAAATGCTTATGAGTCCAAGATGAAAAGGCGATTTCTAGCATTGAAAAAAATGTAATACACCTTTAGATTTAGTTTTTATAAGGATGTCAAATGTGAGGATTCCTATGGTGTCAAATGTGAGGATTCCTATGGTGTCATTTATTCACAGTTATGTAGTTCCAAGCCTGAACTTTTAATAAAACCGTATATAAAACCGTATGTATATATATGTATATGTATATATATATATGTATATATATATATATATGTATATGTATATGTATATATATATATGTATATGTATATATATGTATATGTATATATATATATGTATATATATGTATATATATGTATATATATGTATATGTATATGTGTATATATATGTATATATATGTATATGTATATGTGTATATATATGTATATGTATATATATGTATATGTATGTATATGTATATATATATATATATATATATGTATGTATATATATGTATGTATGTATATATATGTATATGTGTGTATATATATATATATATATATATATATATATATATATATATATGTATATTTAACATTATTAAATGTACATGCTGAATCACTATGTGTTTGTTTTGAGTCACAGTTTTAAAGTTCAATTTCAAACGGTTTATTTTATTTTCAAGACCTGAGGTGAACTGTCTGCTGCTGCTGCTTTCAGTAGTATGGCAATAAATGTCTGAGTAAACACTGAATAAAGCACATGAAGTGTACCTGAGGTGATCATTGTCAGTTTTCTGTTGTTCAGCTGCAAGAAGCCATTTCTAATATATCAATTCGAGGTGTTGGTTAGTACAAAAACTCCTTTTAATATGGAAAATATTCCTTCTATCGCGTGCCCTTGCTTTTATTTAGAACACGATTTAAATCAGCCTTGTTGGTCCTCAATCTGGCAACCTGCCCTTGCGTTTGTTGTGATCCAGGAATGCAATACCTAGTTCAACCACTGGGTGTCAAACTTACACACTGCACCTTTAATGCCACTGCATTGTGTTCTTAATGTCCTTGTGTTGTGTGAATAATGTTTGCTTTTTGAAATGTCATTGCGTTTTGATCTTAATGTTGCTGTGCTATGAGATTAATGTTTTCTTTTTTGTAATGTCTTTGTGTTGTGCACTACTAGGCCATCGTATAAATGAGCATATAAATCATTTCTGGGGATTTTTTGGATTTACCTAAGCCACATACCTACCATGTAGATTTTAGAGAACAATTTAACTTCTTGAATAAAGGCACCTTTAAATGCAAAGGAGAGAAAGAAAAAAAACCCCATCAAATTACTTTTTAGATAATATTCACTATGATGACAGGCCTATAATTTATGGGACAAATCACAAATGGAAGAATTTTCTCCTGACGTTTGAACCCACTATTTATGTACACTTTGCTTATTTGCTGAGCTAATCAGCCTGTAAGTTCACTCAAAATCTCCATAAAGGGCTTTATGACGACCTGCAGTATGCAGTCTAACTGCAACCCCCCCCCAAAAACAGAGTTAATTTGGCTTCCAAATACAACATGGCAGCAATTATTCCTCAGTGTGTTACAAAAAAAAAGTCCTATATCAACAGTGTTACTTTTTTGTGTGTCGAAAGTCAACATCATTTGAGTTTATTGGTGTGGATGTTTCTCAGATATTTGGCCTGGAACTATGACATCAGCGCGTGTCATCGACGGGTGAATTAGTGTGGTTTTTTGTGATGACTGTGCAGTGCAGAAGAGCCCTTTTTTTCTCAGAGGGCAAATGAAGTTGAAGTTTGCTGGGTCAGAACAAGGTGCCTCGTGTTACTGGCAATGCAAGGGTCATGGTGGAATGCCAAACGTTTCTTTTATTTGCTCTTTACACATTTGTTCGTTTTTGAGAGATGCATTTTGCTATGCCCTTTTTCTTGGGATGGTTTGTTTTAACCTGATTCATGCAACAGACACATTCATTTATATTCTAGACTTCTTTTAGCATTGCTTAATGAACATTTTCTTTGTTGGACATTCCATCCTTACAAGTGTATCCTTCTATCAGAAGAATTAGTCCCTGCTGTTTGGTTTGTCGTCCATCTTAACCTCTCCTCATATTTTATAAATAAACCCTTCTAAAGAAAATGCAGTCATTTGCAGAATATTTCTCAGACGGTCCTCACACTCCGTGCCTTTTTCTCATTTAGCTAATAACACTCATCTCAGTGTTACATCTGAATGAACACTGCTTTGCCAGTATTTGGACTAAAGTGACTTGTATAGGAAAGAAACGGCACTTCTTGTTGAGGCAAGCTTGGGTAATCTCCAAAAGCGACGTGTTGTGGTGATCCTCTGTCAAGTCTATGATCAGTCCTTGAGGATGGAGCTATTGTGAGTGTTGTTTGTGTTGAGGAGCTGAATGCTATGTGATTTATACGCTGAGGTTATAAGGGGCCTTTCCTGTGTATTTCATATATAACAAGCACTCTTTGTGCTGATAGATATGTCACATTTTAGAGAGGAGAGGAAGCCAGAAAGCATAAAACAGTCATACAGATAAAAACTGAGTTTGAGGTTCAAGAGCAGAGTGAATCTTAAACATCCCATTAATTTGTTAAATATGGCTTTGTTGTATGGAGATATGAAATGGCTGTTACTGAGTCAGCATTTGGAAAGAAGTAAAAGTTACTGCTTACCTCAGGTGTCAAGCGCACAAAGCTGTTTTGAGGTAAGGAAAAATAAATCAGCTCAACCTTTTTTATTATTATTATTATTATTTACACAGGGTGACACGGTGGCTCAGTGGTTAGCACTGTCTACTCACAGCAAAAAGGTCGCTGGTTTAAGTCCCGGCTGGGTCAGGTGGCATTTCTGTGTGGAGTTTGCATGTTCTCCCCGTGTTTGCATGGGTTTCGTCCGGGTGCTCTGCTTTCCTCCACAGTCCAAAGACAAGCGCGTGAATTGAATAAACGAAATTGGCCGTAGTGTATGTGTGTGTTTGGATGTTTCCCAGTACTGGGTTGTAGCTGAAAGGGCATCTGCTTTGTAAAACATATGCTGGAGAAGTTGGTAGTTTATTCCACTGTGGCGACCCCCTGATGAATAAAGGGACTAAGCTGAAGGAAAATGAATGAATGAATAAATGAATTATTCACACAGTATCAACCAATTTAACAAATTAAAAGTTCTTATAAAAACAAATTGTCTAATTAATTATCTAAATAATCTAATTAAACTCCTATTTACTTTAAAAAAGTTACATATCAATAGTTTTGGCCACTGATATTATGATTCTAGATCTAGATTAATTTAGAAATGTCAGTTTGACAATGAAATGACATCACTATGCATTAAACACTGTTTACAGCTGTCTACAGTATAGACTGTAAAAGGTTATAGAGTCTAAAATAGACTATAGGTTATAGATTCCCCGCCACCTATGCAGATAAATCTGCAAAAGAGTATGAGAACTTGTTTAACATTAACTTTTTTGTGGAATTCATGAAAGAAACATCATTTTGTGGGATTGAAACATGAGAGTAAATGGTTAGCAAATTTTGATTTGTGGTTTATTAATTTTAAAGGAACAGTCGGTAGGAACCTTTATTCCATTTTCTTTTTTTCTTTTTTCCCTATCCGTGATTTTTTCTTTACCTCTGTTCCCTTGTGTCTTATTAATCACTGTCTGTCTTGTGTCTGCATGGTTTATGGGATGTGCTTTTCATTCATTGTTATTTTGTGGTTTCAACAATTGCTAATTCGCAACAAATGTATTTTGCATGAATAATAATAATAATAATAATAATAATAGTAAATAGTATTTTTCTATAATATAGTACTATTATATAAATAAGTATAGTGATACTGGCAGTTGTTTAAGGCACTGTACATTTTATTTTAAGTCAGGGTGCAGCAAATAATCTTGTGCTATGTAACAAGCAAACAGACAGAAACTGTATGATTTTCGCAGATGCAGTTTATTGACTTCAGGATTATAGATTCCTTATTATCTGTTTAAATATTTAAAGGTTTCTAGTCTCCATGTTCTATTTCACAACTTTTTTTTAGCATCCCTATTAAAGACATATCAGTTTTTCCAACTCTGACACATCTGACATCTGCACAAAGGACAAGTCGACCAACAATAAAATGTTGAAAGATGTTGTCGTTGCTGGCTTCTGTTGCTAGTCAGACTTGGAAGAGGAATAAAGGAACAGAGACAAGACAGTGGGAAGGTTTCTCCATCTGCAGCTCTGGGACAGACCTCTATCCATCACGTCTCATCTCATTCTTTCTTCTTCTTTACTTTCTCTCCTCTGCTTGGCCTCAGTGTCAGCCTGTACAGAGTGAATTACAATAAGATTAGGCTCCTGAGCCAGGCCTCCCAGCAGAGACCCATGAATGGAGCGTGTTTGGGACCTCTGACAACGTTTTAAAGGTAGCATCATCAATCACAGCTCTTTTTATCCTCCATGGTTTGATTCTTTCATTCAGATCTTTTTTTTCTTCTTCCCATGGCTATCCTATATGAAACAATACAGCAAAGACATTTTTTTTTTTTTTTTTGGTCAAGGAAACAAGCCACGAGGAAATTCGGATGTGTGTAAACGCATGTAGTTAAGATGAACATAAGTTGTGGTTTTATCCTGACAGATATGAGAGAGATGGGATAAGATAGTGATGACTCAGTCGTCCTGGAAACACAAACTGGCCACAAACCGCATTCACATGAAATGGAGCCCTAGATTTATTATGTTCGTCAATGTAGATTACGCTGTGTCGTTTTGGTTAGAGTCATGGATCTGGAAATGTTTGTCATGGTCATGTCTTTCAACTCACAAAACATGTCATTTTATGTGATGCTGAGGGTCAGGCCTCGTGGATGTTGCCAGTTGTGGTTATACGGTAAAGCCATACACCAAAATGATTTAAATGTTTCCTCATGTGAATGAACTTGATGTTGGCCATTTGACCGATACACAGTTTCTTGCTGTTTGGCAGATTTTGTATGCTCATGATAGTGGGATATGATGTGTGAGTACATCACCTAAATGTTCCAATTTTTTTCTTTTCGTTTTTTTTATTAGTAGTTTAGCCTTTGTCTGTAAATAATTGCTTTTATAATTACTTATATAATATACAATGATTGCTTTTATAATTACCTTTATAATTGCTTAAATAATTTGTCTTGTTTAATTCTCCTGAAAGCACACTTGTAGCTTGAAAAATGACACTTATAAATTGAATGATCTGAATGACATTTATGGTAAAAAAAAATGGCAGCTGTGTTTGCCAGAGTTTGAAAGTTCAATATACATTTTAAAAAATACATGACTGGATTTCATTACTTTATTTCAATACACTAATGTTTTAAAGTTCTAACATCTACGCACAACATGTTAGCAAAAGCATGTAGGGAAAAGAAAGTTAATAACATCAAGAATAGCCATTGCTCGTTACAAACAGAGACCAATCTCTGGGAGGTAATTATACCAAACCACTTTGATGATGGACTTTGGTTAAGGGATTTTCAGATGACTACAACAGCATGTGTACAATTTGTTTAGTCCACTGGTTTGTCCATTAATGCTGTCCCATCATGCCTATTTTTGTTTTAATGTGATCTGTTATAACAACATCCCATCACTTTTTTTCATGCGCATTGTGAAATTAATTTGGTAAATGTGTTTCCATCTTAGTTTATGCACATTTTTTCTTATCGGATAAAAAGTTTATCGTACTCAGTTGTGTGCATAAGTTTTATGTGCACATTTTCAAAGTGTATGCACATCTTGGTGCTTAAGCATTTTTATGCGATTTTCCAAAATGTGCTTAAAAATAGGTGGATGGAAGCATAGCTAGGGTCATCCTCACACCATAATGGTAACAAATATGAAAGTAAAGTATTCACTTTATTTATCAGAATTCATCAGTTGGAATTTATCAGTTGGAACATAAAACTCTAATATACATACCGTAACTGATTAGAAAAAATCAAAACAAAAAAGGAGCATAGTAATGTCAACGGAAACATTCAAAACAAAACTTAAGTGTCATCCAGGGAATTCTGGGAATGTCAATTTACATTTATTCACTGTATATATTAAGGAACCTTAATTATTATATTGTTATAATATTAAGGAAACTTAATATATACAGTTAATGCTGCTAATTAGGGGTGAGCGATATGATGATTTTTGACCGTGGACAATAAAATTGGCTCCACAGTCTGCTTTTGAAGGGATATTGTAGTATCCCTTACCTCTGTCTCAGTATAGCTGTTGTACAACACAACGTAAATTCACGTCAAATGTTAACTTAGTGGTAGAGTTACACTCACAGCACATATTCATATTGAAAAAAGTAGATTAGTTTAATTTGTTTTAAAGAAGCCTTCTAAAGAAGTGCATAAACCTGGGGAGGAGAGCGTTATGTACACGCTACTCCAAAGCCTATTAAACAGCAACTAATTACAAGGTTATTTTTAAAGTCTGATCACGTCAAAACTACACAAGATGTACACATAAACGTATTTGACCATTGTGGCTAAAGTAAAAGTGAAAGGAAACGGTTAATAGAAAATGGATGCATAATGTGCAGGTCTAAAGAGATAGCATACAAATAGACTCAACATGCTCCCGCTTGTTATTAAGAGTTACTTTGTAATTCACCCCCAAATTTTTGTTCTGTCAATATTTGTTCACTCTAATGGTGTCTCTAATCTGTATTAATTCATTTCTTGTGCTGAACACAATAATGTTGGTGACCAAACAGTTGCTGGCTTTTGATAGCAAGAAAAAATTCCATGGAAGTCAGTGATGACCAGCAACTGTTGGGTTACACACAATTTAGTTTTTCCATTTTATGTTAATAAACAACAACACATTTGTTTTTATATTTGCTCAATCAGTTATTTAAATGCCACTGCTATATACACCTATTGTACCTGAAAGATTAACCATTTTTTGTTTTATTTGTGTATTGTGTATTTGTAATGTGAATCTTTGTTTTATTGAAATGTGTGTGTGTGTGTGTGTGTGTGTATGTGTATATATATATATATATATATATATATATATATATGAATTGTATCTTTTGTCTACTATTCTTTTTTTTTTTTATTTGACATTTTGTTACCTCGTAAGGCTTTGTTTGTAAAATAAGGTTATTTAAAAGTTATTTTGGCTGCACTTCTCAGACAACTTGCAGAATAGTAAAACCAACATCAGAAAGAATCGCGATAAAATCCTGAATCATGATTTTCCTAGAAAAAAATAAATAAATGATATGATATGATATTTTTGCCATATTGGCCAACCCTACTGCAAATGTCTTGTAATTTCTGCAGAGTTTGGGGAAGAAAGTGTCTGCTGAATTATTAAAAGGGGATTTAAAAGTAAATTGTGTTTACATATTATAACTGACTTATATAAGGATCTAAACATTTGGACAGTCTGACATGAAAAAATGCACAATTAAAAAAAATAATAATAAAAAAAAGAGAGAGAGATATTCCATTTTAGGTATGATGCTGATGTGAAGAAAGAAAAGCTTGCTACCAGGGTCTGTCAGTGAAGTGAATCTTACCTTTCCACAGTTTCACGAGTTCTTGGTTCTTTATCACTCAACACATCATGCATGTGTTCCCCCGACATTAAAACCTCCATCTTGGACAGCATGCAGAGAGCTGATCTCACTTTCATGGACCAAGCATAGCAAATATTTTCTTTTAGCAGAGGAACCCTCACAGTTACCTTCGAAAATGAAGCCACAAGATTGCAGTGGAAGCTGAAAGACCCCTTTAAGAGTCCGAGAGTGCTGATTTCAGATTTCTTTCTTTTGTTTTTTTATAGATGCCATAAAGCATCTAATCGGTATTCCCGTCGCCCTGGCCACAGTGCTGCTTAGTGGATCTTGGCTTTGATATGGTGTGATACATCTGGAATGAATGTGCACTTGTGACAGTCGTTAGCTGCATGGCCCCACATTAAACATCGGTGGCAGGAATTCCCAGACGACAGGAAAAAGTGATCTAGAGCTCTGCAAACCATGTGACCAAGATGAGCGCTGAGCGTTTTACTCCTCTTGCTGCATTCTAGATCGTTTTCGCATGTCAAGACACGAGACGGATTTGTTTTGAGAAAAATATGCTTTGGGTATGAACAAATGTCTTTGTTTTGAAAAGGAAGGAAGTTGCATTTACAGACGCAAATTGATGTCAGTGCGCTCATGTGTTATGAATGATGGCAAGACCGAGAACTCGATAATTTTCGACAGCGTATCGAAGGAGATGACAGATTGAGCACATGGTGTTTTCACAACACTCAGGAATTTAGCGCATTAAAATTGAGATCCAATGTAATTGAACTTTAATGGTAGTCCAGAGCATTCGAAAAGCACATTATCCATCACTAAGGTCTCATTATCTAGAAGAGAATGTACACTTATCTTACAAGTGAAGCTGTAATTGAGTTGTTTAGTTGTTTTGTGAAGACTTTTACAGTCCATGTTGGTAACTTTAAACTCAGAACAGCTTTAGATGTGCTTTTTGCTCTCTTTTCTTTATTTCAGCCACTGTATACAGATCTTGCTGTAGAAATTTAACACCAGAATCTATGCAGATCCAGGATCAGATTGCTCCCTAATGTATCTGTCACTTGATTTTGTGACTGTGAAATGAGATACACTTATAATATACTCTTATTAAATCAGAATACAAGGACCTTATCATCTTTTTAAGAACATTTTATGCTTTGCTTTAAGCAAATGTCAGTGTATTTAAATAAGAACCAGTTGAGAATCACTTTTAGGAACTTCTAATCGGTGCTAAGAGCTGCTGTGAGAATATTACAGCAAATACTTTATCAGCTTACCACCAGTCATAAAATAAACAGTTCTTTCTTCATTTAATATTCATGCTGTTTGTATCTTTGTATTCATAGAAACATTCAGTGCAGTTGTTTAGTTTCAACATCTGTGAGGAAAATGTCAAACAGTGATGAAAATGTACATTTGAGCAAGAAGAGACTCTGTTATTTGTTTTTTGCTTGCATTTTGACATTTTCACACATGGAAATGCAGTTACTGAAATGAGTTGTGTGCAACTCAGATTTTACAGATGTCCAGTGTAAAACACAAATTGTGAAAATCCTCAAGATGCGGTCACTTATTGCTCCTGTCATTGCTATTGTGTTTTTTTTTTTTTTTTTACTTCAAAATGTTGCTAATGTGACCACACCTTACTTAATCCTCAGTAAAATATGCATACATATAATATGCATAACTTTTCTCCAGGGCTAGAATGTTTTTTTGGCTGACAATAGTGTAAATGAAAGCAGAGAAATGTAATCATATGCCTTACCACCTTACCTTTCCTGTGGATTAGATGCTATCAAGTTATGGGAGTCCATCCCCCCAAACACCCCCCATAACTTCAGATCGTATCCAGATGTTCGCATTGATTCCATTCTGATGGAGAGTCTAAGTTCAAACAATGACATCCAGATTGTCTGGCAGTCCCAGGTTTTGTGCTTACACTCGTTTGTAAATTTTGGCAAGGGAAAAATGCTAACTAATGAGATATTTCATTAAATAATAAAATATGTAAGATGAAAGAAAAAGCAGATCCAGGATTTCTTTCAGTAATTAAAAAAATAATAATAATATTGGTATATAAAACCGTATGGAACATGCAGATGCAGACCATTTTAAAGTATTAGACTTTATAGTCCTTGAATATGTTGCGTGATTAAACTCCCAACAGTCTGTATAGAATCATATAGAATCTAACTTTCAGTGAACCGTTATTTAATGGTCGAGCTTACTCTCACTTGCCGGAGATGTGTTGACCCACCTGCCATGTTTTCATGACTTTTAATGTCCGAGTTCTTAAAAGGGTGAAAATATCATTCCTTCACACACACATTCTCAAGCCCTCAGTATTACTTTTAAAGCAGTGTTGCCTAAGCTTGCAGGAATGTGTATGGTCTGCCTGTAAACTTCTCTTAACGTCTTCATGCAGGCAGTAATATTTCCCTGGAGCTCTCTCCACATTATGGGGAAAGTGAGTTTGCCATGTGGCGAGGAGGCTGAGATTTCAACTGGCAGTTCCCTTTCTAACCCCCCCCTGAACCTGATTTTAAGGGTAAAAGGATTCCCTCCTATCATATTTTACCTCTGCACACGTTGCCCTGTCATTGTGGTTGACATTAAGCTTAAATTGGGGTTCTGTTAGTGCAGGGCTAATTGCTAACTTGCTAACCACATGGTTTGGAATATGAATCCTCTGTGCTGGACTGATGGAAGGAAGATTAACATTTGCCCCAGGGCAGTCCATAGTGTGAGCAGGTAATAAGCGTACTGTGCCGCAGCATGTGGTTCCCATTCTGAGCCAGAGGAAGCAGAGAGGTTTAGAAGATCCTTAGTCCGTCCACACTTTACACACACATTGGATTCAGGCTCTTGATATAGTACTGTGTGAAGCCTGTCTTGGGATTCTTTTAGTAAAGGTTTTATGGGATGTTGCACCTCAGGTTAAAGCAAAACAGGGCTTTCCTTTCCTTTCTTGTTAAAAATGATGAGGTACTCTGGGGTCTGTATTTGGGGATAGAACATTTTAGTGATGTATATAAAGATCAAGATGGTGCTGGAATAGTTCTTCAGCATTGTGGAACAGAAAGACTAAGTGGGTCAATGACAAACACAAGTTTCCAAGGGAAAAAATAAAATAAAATGTCTGTTTTTTAAAAACATTATTTTTTGGTATTGTTTTGGTCAGTTTTCCATCCCCTGTAACACTTTTTAAGGTTCCAAATTATGCAGATTGTTGCAAAAGCACCTAATTTGCTAGCACTGCACATGCCCAGTAATTGTATTAAAGGTTTTGTGTCTCAGAAATTTAATAAAAATTGAATTGACTGTAGCAGTTGTCTTGAGCTTGAATTAGGAATGCAGATGTTGAACATCATTAACAGAACAGTAGCAAGTGTAAACATTACTACCTTCATTTTTTATTCATATATACATCATAACCACAGGTATATCATCTCGCAATCATGGCAAAATGTGTTCTAAATACCACATGTTGTTTCTGTGGTATTTGTTATAGTTGACTCAAAAAATAAACGCATATAACTTCGAACTTCGGGTTATTTGATACAAAAATAAAACTGTTATAAACAAAAATGTACATAAGCTGATGTGGCTTAATAAATAAAATATTGTAAATATATTTGATTACTCTTAAAACATGCCTACCTTAATAATACAATACATTTCAGTATGACAATCCTACATTTCTGCCACATTAATACAGTTAGTGTTATAGTAAATCTGTGGTATATGTTGGTGACTCTTGAATTGAAAAACCTTGAACTGAAGCTTGTGTTACAGTTTTTCAGTGTCCTTTGTCTTATCAGTGAACTTTGCAGCAAACTTTTGAGTGCATCTTGCAGTACAATCACTAAGCACATGCTTTAAGCTTTCATTGCACTGTTTTTGTGGTCAAGCTGATAAATGGTCAGTGCGGCATAAGACCATTTAGTAGCATAAGGGAATCCTGCATTTTGTGGCCTCCAGAAATGTCAAAATCTGTTTTAAATGGGTATATCTATATAAAACACGTCAATTTAATAGATCCTGACCAAAAAGAGAAATAACAATCATAATAATAGTAATTTAATCATTTTAAATATATGGATATTTGTAGACCTCCAAAAAACAAATTTACTCTAAAGCAAAGACCAACTTCTTGCTAGTCCCACCAAATCACAGCAGCCTAGTCTAAGTGTAATCTTAAACAGAAATGATTTCATTAGTAAATGACTGATTATGAGACTTGCTGGCAGATTGTTAAACAAGCTCTATGTGAGGCGTTGGTGGTCTGGAGCGTGATGAAGAAGATGATCTTGTTTCACAGTTTCCAGACAGAAAGCAGGGTATGAAAAAATGGAGTGAAGACTGAAGGGCAAAGCATACAGAGATATAGAACTTGGCTGTACAGAATGGATTAAGTACATTGCAGCAGACAGTCATTACTGTATAATTTAAGCACAATAGATTGTAAGACCTATTAATACATACACTTTACATTAGCTGTACAGAAATGATTGAGGTACATTATGATTTTTAATAAGTGCACTCAGTAATTATGATTGTGGTTTCAGACATCACTGCAAATATCTGCGCTCTAGTATAATATATAATCTACATCTAATCATCTATAATTATCTACCAGCCAGATATTTTAACCTGAAGGCTGCTGAAAGTAAAGAAATCAGTTTAGGTTGTTAAAGGATTAGTTCACCCAAAAATGAAAACTCTGTTATTTCTCACCATCATGTCATTCCAATCCACTGAGACTTTCGTTCATCTTTAGAACACAAATTAAGATATTTTAGATGAAATCAAAGAGCTCTCTCATCCACCATAGACAGCAATGGCCCTAAGATATTCCAAAAAATTTCCAAAAAAAGTTCCATGTGATTTCAGTGTTTTAACTATAATCATATGAAGCTTCAAGAACACTATTCTTTCCCAAAAACATGTTTTTGGCTTGTGTTCTGCAAATGTGCACGGTGAATGAAAGTGAAGGTGCTGCAAATGAATGAAGCATTGTGGACTACTATGTTTTAAAGCTAGGTCTCTTTGTGGCTCTGAACTAAAAACATGTTTTTCTTTGAAGAAATTTCTTTGTTAAAAAGAAACTACAAAACTGCATTGCTCTCTTTATGGAGTAAGAACTGTTAAATATGTTAAATATAACCAACTATCATTCTAATTAAACTAACGCTTAATTAAACTATCATTCTAATTAAACTAACTTCTATCCTTAAGTAAGTTGCTGAGCATCTGATAAGTACTACTAGTTTGCACTTACCGCATACTTTTTCTTTTGCAGTGTTTTTCTTGACAAACACCAAACATTTGTCAACGGCCTTACTGTTGTTGAGAATGTTGAAACAGATATTTTGAACCACACTGAAGGTCTGAGAGAAGTAGAATTAACAACTCAGTAGCTCACTTTGCTGGATTTAAATTATTGGATACTTGAAATGAGCTAGTAGCTCACTGAAACTAACATGCTTTTCCAAAACCAACCTCAGGTTATGACTACCACTCACTTTTATATCCACCATTTTCCACCAAGTCAGTTTAGATGTTGTCTAAATGAAACAATGTGCATATGAAACAGCTGATGTCACCTCAGATTTAGATACAGTAGATGTCCATCTCTGGTTTCAATCTACTGTTCTTATCCTTACAAACTCTCTAGCTAGTGGACAATTTAAGACAGATGCTCCATCCACTGTTTGTGGGACAGTTCGCTGATTATACAGGTGGAAGAATTGATTTTGCACTTTATGATGTCAGAACTACACAAAAGAACCGATGTTGTCTTTCATCCGCCTTTTCTAGTACCTCCATCTTCAGCTGACATTGCATTCTGTTAGCACAGCTGTTCAAACCAGGTCTCTCTAGCCAACAGCAACACCGTAACCCACCTGACACTGTCATCGCCGAGGGCGGACTCAGGGGGCCCTCATAACCGCAGGCCTCCTTTGAGAGAGCGTGGTTTGCTCGCCATCACATCTTGCGTGGTTTCCACAGGACAGCTTTGAAGTGATTCAGAAAGGAGAGCTTTTGTCTGCGAGAGCTGTTTGATGTATTATCTGTCGGCCCATCGTTTCTAAAATCAGCAAGGTAAACAGATCAGGCTGATGAGATACAATGGCACTGATAACATGAGGGAAAGCTTCATGTTTTACCTTTGCTTTACAAATGAACAATTAGCATATGAAATGCAGAAACGCTTAGTCACAAAGGAGGACCTTGGCTTTAAAAACTCCACCTTTGATCAGCATTCCAAACCACACAGAGGCTTAACATTATTGACTTTGAGCCTTGTGTTGTAATTCTTTCTTTTTGTTTATTTCACCTTTTTAATCTACTTGTCTTTTTTTTTTTAAACAGACATGTCAATTAAATTGGAGTAGATGTGTGAAGACTAGTTAATTTTGGCAGATATCATCAGACAGAGAGGTTGATGGATCACCAGATGGTTGAAATATTGTTCAAGATTATTGTGGCGGATGATTAAATCACTGAATAAATGTTTCATAAATGGGCTTTAGAAGTTAGTATTGTTTGTTTTGCTGATCATTCATTGTAATTGTATCATTGTGTATATATATATTTACAATATTATCCATCTGTTCACAGACCGAAATAGACTCCTTTTTAGTAAACACTGACTTTTTTTGATTAGGTAGAGGCAGAATGATTTTCCTGAGCATTAACAAACATTAAACTGTCATGAGAACATAATGAAAAAGGAAATTGCAAACAAAATAAAAAGTTATAATAATGATAAACAATTTATCTTATTTTAACTAATAATCTAGTATACATTTGAATAAAGACCTTTTTTCTTTACTGTATGAATTAGGGACACGCTGATCTGATACTCAGATCAGATATTGGCTTAGAAACCACAGTTTTTGCTGCATCTTGGTCCAAAAAAACATTATAAGACATCATGAGGTCTTATAATGAGGTGTATTGCAAATTTTCTGAAAACATTCGGTAGTTTAATGCAAGGTAAAGATGATTTTTAGAAGTTGTTTTTTTAAAAAAAGTTCACATCATCCCCTCCCTCCCCTGCTCCTGTCAATCATTTTCCATTAATTCCCCATTCAAACTGCAGCCACATTAAGTTATGCTGGTCTAAATGATTAAACTCTCTCCAGTTTCTTAAGCCTGGTTTATACTTCTCCGTCGAGTGATCGGCATGACCCAAGGCGCATGCAGTGCGCGTAGCCGTGCATTTATACTTCTGCGCGCTGTTTGTGTTGCTCTGCAATAACACATCCGAAACGCTAGCTGGCAGTAGGTGTTTATGTTACTCTGTGTCGAGTTTCTTCGCTGGTGTTTTTTTTTTTTTTCTGGACACTACCTTAATGTGCAAGTGGCTCAAACTCGCTCATTTTGAGGCGGGAACCGGCGGACGGGCAATCATGAGGTAAACACAAAACAACAGTTTCCATCTGGACCTCCTTCATGGGACTATGCATCAGGCTCGCGTGGCTCTCACCTCCGCCCACACTCGACAGCGCTACCAAGCCGAGCAATCACAGACCTTGCGCTACGCGTCATTGCAACGTGTAGTTAAATTTTTTGAGAGGTGCACATCAGCGTCGCCAACGGCCACGCCGAAGGCTATAAGACCACGCGTAGGCTGCGCCGGAGCATACGCGTGCGTTTGACGCAGAACTATAAATCAGCCGTAAGATGTGCTTTATGAACAGCATACTGTAGCAAGTCACAACTGACAGTTTTAAGCTCCACTCTGAATAGCCTACATTAAAAGATAATAAAATATAACTTGAAGGATTGAATCTTATTTTTGTTTTTAAATAGTGTGGCATGCCTGCAATAAAAAATGATGCACTTGATTTGTATACTTCTTAGCTTCCTTACTATGCGACCATAGCTTTACTCTATGTACAACTGCTACTGCATTGTAAATGGCCATTCTTGGCATCTGTGCTCTCCATTTCACGTGCACACACACATACACACACCATGAACACACAGATGAAGTAGTGGCCACTATTTGCTATGGTACATGGAGAGCAATCAGGGATTAATTTATGTGCCTTGATCAAGGGCACATCAGTTGACCCTTTTCACATTTCTGGGTTCCTCTTCAGCAGAAGTTGTCATAGTTGGGTTAACGTAGAGAGCAGTCAATGGGAACGTATCACAAATAAAAAAAATTGCATTCCAATGTGCTCAAATAACAAAAGAAAAAACTCCAAAATAGTGTTATAACGACTTTCAGAAAAAGGAAAAAAAAACTGTGAGACTGATAAAAGCACCCAAAAGGAAGAACAATGTCAAATTCAATGTTCTGCCCACAGGCGCTGCATTAGAAACATCAAAGCGTTAACTGTTTTTTTTTATAGCTTTATAAATGTACATACTTTTTTTTTTAATATATATATTAAAAACTTTTGAGAGTTTAAGAAGCTGATGACTGTTAAACTTGTCATCACCATCTTGTGAAAAGGGTATATTGTGGACATAAAGTGCTGTTCAATCACCCCACCACCAACAACTCCTAGCAGTACTGGGAATCAAACCTACAAAACTTTGGGTTGCTAGTCTGACTTTCTAGCTGAAAATGACTTAAAATTATCATTGATTTAGATTTATAATTATGACAATTTTCAGATAAACTCTTACCACACACACAAAAAAAAACACTTTATCTTAGAGATAAGAGTTTACTTCTCCCACATTCCCACATCCCAGTGCCAAACTGACATTCACCGCTGAAAGTGTCTCTCCTATTATCCGCCTTGCAGTGGAGTTTGGATCCAAGCAGACTCTCATCATCGCTAATGAAAAAAACAAGAGCACTGAAGAAACCCTTGGCTTGACTTCACCTGTCTTTTTTTGCATGACTCATTGCATTTGGAAAATTTGGACTGTATGTACCCTATAGGTTGTACCACATAGCTCTTACATGCTGTTCGTTCATAAACAGAACGAACAGCATGTAAGAGAGTGTGAAGCAGACCACCACCACCAGTGGGCACTAGTACAGTGGACCACTTACAATGTACCTTAGATGTTGGTGCTTGGGAGTGAATTTCCTTTGATTTTGTCAGTGTTTATCATGTGTATAAAATATCAATGCGTAATTGCACTGTTTGTACCTTGGAAAACCACTTTGTGGTAAATTGTGAGCAGTTCCTTGAAGCTATTATAGTGCTTAAATTGAATGCAGTCATACCAGCGCATGGTGCTTGTGTTTCTTTGGTCACTTTGAATGAAGAGGCTTGCAGCAGCAGAAAAGAAAAGAAAAAAAAAGCATGTGCACCTGGAAAAGCAAAAAGGAAAGAAGGAATCTTTTACAGATATAAACTTTGTTTTCCCTATAGGAGCAGAACATAAAAGAACTGTTCAATTTAGTTGGTCTTGAAGTCAGCATTTCTGTTGGCTCTCCAAGTTGTGGTTTACCTGGTCTCACATTCACGCTAATTAAAATCCTGTGGTCATCATTTAAAAATCGGTTTTACTTAGAATGCAGGTGTGGGGGAAGCATTAAATAACACTGAGGCACGCCAAGGTGTCAGTCATTTAACCTGCGAATTGCTGGGGTTGTCATGAAAATATGTCGGAGTGTGTGATCTCTGCTTTGCATTAAACCCCTGTGGATGTCAACATTTGCTGTTGGTTGCCAGGTCCTGTCATGGTGTGCTTATATTCACCCTCGCTGGTACCCTCATTCTAATTATGCTCTCATTGTTCGTTGTTACCTGGCGTCCAGGCTATGCGTTGAACATGGCAACCGCAACATCCTGCTGTGGTACAAACGGAAGCCCTTTAGTATTATCTGTGTGTGTATGAGGAGGAAACTCTGGCTTTTCTTGCCGTGGTACCTTAGGCTTCGGGTTCAGCAATCCCTCTCTCATTTTCCGGGAAACGTTTTGAAGAGATTTTTGAAAAAGAGATTGTTTTCTTCCTATGTTTTATGAGTTTGTGAGTCATGGGTTTATTGCATCACAAAATACTGATCATGTCCAACTGCGTTGCCAGTACCTCCCTTCACTCATGTTGAGAAAAAAATTTGGAACACATGCTTTTGAAGTTCAGACATCAAACTTCAGCACATTTGAGGAATGCCTTTGTGCATTTTACAAGTTTTGTTGAGCTTTAATTAGCATCAAGCATCATAAAGCCCTGTTTTTTTTATTCTTTGGCTGACCACTGATTGGTTTTTCAAATCTGACTGATAGATTTGTTTTCATGACTTCTAACCTTTGTTTCAGTAAATCCTCACTAACCTATTCAGTTTTCTGCTCGTTTGACAGCTAAAATGACCCGTCTTCACACAACAACACTGTTTCCATTTGGGATCTGCCTTTGAAGTTCCTACTTTAAAAAAGAGCTCTTCCTTTGAGAATCACTAAATCACCGGCCCACCATTCGTTCTGATGCCCACATAACAATGAATCTTCAGGTGGAACGTTGAAGAGCGCAAACCAGCCAGATTTAGAGAGCTCAAATGAACCCCATCCAATGGTGAGACTAATTGTTGCACATGTTAAAATGTGTCTGTCTCACTGTTCCTCTTTCTTTTCTCCTTTTCTTGTCTTAGTATTTATGCACACACACAAAGAACTGTTGAAGACCACTAGCTCTTTGTCAAGCTCATTGACTAAAGGCTCTATCAATCTCCAGAGAGTGCCTCGACCAACTTTAAGGATGTTTAGGTCACATATATTTTCCACATAGATATTTTTCCCTGACAGAAAATCCCATCAAACAGACCTCAGCTAGTTGATCCAGATGCAGTGTTGAAAGATGGATACCTCCCAGGCCTTTAGCCAGATCTCGTCTCTTCCTTTAACACCTTTAACCGCATTTCAGTTTGAATGCGAACGCTTCAGTGTTTTTGATTCCTGCTCTTTAGACGGCTTTATTTCTCACTGAATGCTGGATTCATGTGGGTTTGTTGTGATTGTCATTGCCTTCAAGACTTGGCTCATGTAGTGTATGAAAATGGTCTTCTTGACACTTATTGATACCATCTGTAACATAACTGAGAGTGAACCTCATTTGGAACAACAGTTTCAGTGTTGCTGTATTGTCACTAGGCCTGGTGCATGGCCACAGTGGCAAAAAGGGTTTCAATAAATAAATAAATCATAATTACAATAAAACAATGAGACTTTTTAACTCAAATTATAAGGGTGCTTATATGTCATTATCATTATTTGTTTTACATTAATACCAAAAAGTATTCCAAAGAGAAGAATTTGTTTTAGGTTGAATTCCCATTTCATTAAAAAATCATGGAAATCGACTTAACGATTAATCTCCTAGCCCTACTATGACAAGGAAAAAAGAAACAGGCATGCTTGAGCATTTATTTGTTTTTTTAATTTGTGGTCACATCTTGTGACATCATTTCCTTTTTTGGTTCATTTTATGTCCATTTTTCAGTGGACCAAGGCTATTCTTTGGTTCATTGAGATGTCCCAAACCCCATCTTTTTGGCAGTCTTAGGGCATGCTCACACTAGGTACAGTTACCTTGAATCGTGCCAAAGTGCGCTTGTCCCCCCTCCACTCTCCCCCGATGGCCTGCACTCACACTGCACAAGCCGGAGCACGCTTATGTCATTGATGATGCGACTGTTCAGTTAAACAGGAAGAGAAGTGCTCTCGCTCAGCACAGTGGACATTGCTTTAGTTATATCGTTTTGTATTATTTTTAGTCGTTTGGTATGCAGTGACACGCAGTCAAATATTTTGCTGAACAGATCCACCACTTTCGACACTCATAAATTATCATAAAAGTCCTCGTGCTGCAGGTATTAGGAGGTTTGCTAAAGGTGCAGCTGACGTGCAGCGAGGGGTTTGTGCTTTAATAAACTATAACAGTTCGTGTTCATTGAAAAGTAAGAATGATTAATAAATCCATATAAAACAGTCCCTTAAAAATGTTTCGGTCTCAGGTGCGCTTTGCACTCACACTACAAGCGTACAGCGCCAAAGCCCAACCGAACCGCGCTCTGGCACACCTCTTCCAACCGGGCCATGTCTGGCCAACTGAACCGCACCTGGGCATGATTCGGAACACTCACACTTGTCAAATGAACCGGGAAACGCATCCAGGCACAGTTCGGATAGTCTAGTGTGAGTGCATCCTTAGTCTGCTGGTTTGTTTCACATGGCAGTGTTCACACTTACAAATTAACAAGCTCTAACAGAGCAAATGCAATGGAGTCAAACCAAATCAGCCAAGTGTGAACAGATCACACTGCACCAATAGCAACATACTCTCTGTATTAGGATCAGTGTGTTACCTCTGTTCCGCATCTGTTGCCATTGGTCAGCATGTTTTTGTGAACCGACGAGTAAACCCAATGTTCTTTTTTTTTTTTTAGGGTCATGGAATCAGTGAGAATTTATGTACAGTATTTGCCCGATTGTCCATGTTGGTGTGAATTGATTTTCATTGTCTCCAAAACTCTTATTTGTCACTGACCCACGAGACGTACAATGAGGTTTTATCCGATGTAATCATACGGATTGTACATCGAGAGACATAAAGCTTATTTGATTGTTTTATGACCCTTCAGAGGAGATCTGAGCGTGTTTGTTATCGTTTCATAGCATGTGTCAAAATCACACAAACATCTTTTCTTAGTTCCTTCAAGCTCAGCCCGAGTGTGTATTTTCTCACTGGCTGAAACTCAGCAAGCCTTTTTCGGCTTAGTGTCCGTTTATAAACTCGTAAACTCTCAACATCAAGTACAGTCCAGCTAATCCTAACTCAGAGACAGTGTTTACATCAAGGATAAAACAGTGAGGAAACGGGATGTGAGGCATTCCACGATGAAGCACAATTTCTTGTAAATATTGTAATTGCTTGCATTATATCATCAAATGGAGAGTGTGGTCCATGTGGGAAGAGAGAGAGATGCCAATATTGTATGTTGTTGTTGGCAAAGGCGAGCCCCCTAAACTCTGTTCTGCTTTAGGGCCAAGTGGTAACAGTTGTGAGGAATTGTGGTGGCGGCAAACGCTCGCTGTCACACCCCAGGAGGAGAAATTACCCCAGTTAGTTGCAGAGAATTAACACGCTGCCCCAGTAGTGATTATATACCGGCAAGGAAAAACAAGCAGCGCTCGTGGGAAGGACGCCTTCAGACATACATTCATCCAAGTGCGGCAAACTTTTAAAATTATTGCACACACATTTAGAATTTTGCCCACTTTTTCTCTCTCTTTTAGGCGACTCATCTTTTTAGTGGATGTACAAAAGCTGAAGTCCCTCTAGCTGCATCAGCTCTTTACATGCTTTCCACTGCATGCAATGTGTTATTATACAGTATGTATGATGCTCCCATATTAACAAAAATGCCACTCCACACAATTCCTTCATGTTGTCCTACCACAAATCGATTAAGTTAACTTGATTGTTTTTACAAATTTAGGTGGATTGAACAGAAAACAATTAAGTTGCTGAACTTTGTGTGGTTATTTAATTTAGGCTTTATTCACATATAAACAGCGATCAGTATAATGTAGAAAATACAAAAAAAGGGAAAAGCAGCATCTTCATTTAATATGTGAGAACAAGTTTATTTTTTGTTTTCTCAAAAGTGTAAATGTTTAAAAAAAAAAAACTCACTGGATATTAGATGTCAAAAAGCTCCCTTTCACTTTTTTGTTTGTGTTTAAGTGGATTAATGTGAATAAAAGCATAAAAGATATGCTTTTACTCTGCTTAGAGGACATTTCATTTATTGTACATAGATTACTTGTACAAAGCTTGTTTTTTTTAGGGGAATGGATTTTTAATAACGGAACAACAATCTCAGGTTTCATTTAGTATATCCTAATTTGTCTTAAATATAAACAAAATCTTATCCGTGTCTGCCATTTTACCTTGTCCTCATGTAAATTACATTTTATGGACAAAATATGACCACTACAAACTGTACAACTAATTCAACTGTAAGATTTTTAAAATTGGTTCATTAAATGAATTTTGAATGTTTTACTGTTTTTCAAGAAAATGCTAAAATCAAGCTGTAACATTTATTTATTTGATGGCTGTGTTAGGGCTGTTCAGTGAACGGCGAGATGAAGAACTCATTTTTTTTATGTACTGTCCTCCACATTTGTGCTTACATCATGGTTGTCTGGATCTCTTTACTTTGCAACCCAACAGGCTCTTCAGTGGCAGAGAGAATGGGGTATGAGTTTCTCAGGGTGACATATTTTTCATGACAGGCACCCTGGCAGAGGCATATGGCTGAAGGCCCAGTCTTACTTCCTGTGGGGTAAGCAGTGAGGGAGGGGTGTTTTTTTTTGTTTTTTTTTTCCCTGAGAGCTGTGATGAATCCCAGCACCTTGCAAATGTTGTCTTGTGATCAAGACACGCGAACAAACAGATGTTGAACTGCTCACAGTGAAGTGAATCTTATAAATTTGTTAGCTGACTGTTTCAGTTACTTAAAGTCCATGTGAATTCAACATGTACAATGTTTACTGTGCAATCTGTGCAAGTTAATCCACTGAAATAATTGGTGATCTTGAATCAGTGTCTGACCATTTGCTTCTGTGTTTGGAGTGGCGGTCCTCTGATGATGTCAGTTTAATAGCTTCAGCCACAAAATTCATAACCATGCCCTCCTACCATTAGTTTGCTATGAAGCGATGCGCAAAAAAGAAAGCCCTGCCCCCTAGTCAATATCCCGTTTCAGTTAGAAGTGGATCAGCAATAGAAGTCTCAGCAACTTCTGTTTCATGCAGACTTTAAGGGAACATTCACACTTGGTCTGATTGCTCTGTCAATGTGGTTCATTTGAGTAACTCTGAACTCTGCAATCGGAACCAGATTCCTACAAACAACTACCAAACAAGGAAACTTATGTCTCATTTTCTTTGGAGTGGTGCTGAGTGTAAGTGATGACTCCTAGAAAACCAGTAGTGTTCAGCAGTGCATCTAGCTCCACCCTTTTGTATCATACTGTTGTGCTATGTACCTTTAGGAAAGGGTGCCAAAAAAGTGGTACAGTATGGTTTGCTATTTTGACTTTTTAGCACATTTTATAAGCTCTTCTAAGCTGATAAATATGTAATGAACATACCAAAGTCCCTTTGGTTTATCCTGTGAATGTAGTGTCTTTAGTTATATGGATTGAACCTTTCATACATTTCATTTTCATATTGATAATGTTATTCAAAAGATGAAATCAGTGCAACTCTCAAAATAGCCCTCACTGAGAATGAAGTCTTGCCTTCCAGTCAGAATAGCCAGTCGGCCATCTTTATAGCCCAATGGTTCTTTGAGGCAGGGTTCTGTATGGATTCATTTGTCTGTTACGGCAATCCCTGTTTGGTGACTACAGTGTGCCTTGGGCTTCTTTTTACTGGAGAAATAACATCACAGCACGACAACATATTGTGTCCCTCCAGTGTCATCCTCTGGTCTTTGCTCCAGTCTTTATCTATTATTTTTCAGTGTTTGTAACTGCGTCTTCTGGTTGCATATACAAGATTAGTGTCATTAAATACATAAAACACCAATGCCAGTCTTTGCGCAGTAGCTGGAGAAAACTGGAAATAGCATAATTCAGTGTAATTAGAGCTTAGGCAACAAAATTAATGATATAGGTCACTTCAGATTTTGTTTTGTTTGTGTACTGAGCAGTTTTGGAGATTTCAGAATTCCCCATTTATTTACATAATGTAGGAGGCCAAGTGAACAGACTTTCTTTGAAAGGAACAGGACAGTACAGTATAGTAAAGTTTGATGTGTGTCATCCTGATCAGGCTTACATTTCCACAGCCAATAGTGCACAGCCCTTACTTGTTAGGCATGGTGTATGCCAGAAAGTTGCGATTGAAGTCATTCTCACTAGAAGAAGAGAGCCATATTGTGTCATTTTGTGAAGTCAAGTTAATTATTTCAAATGTAGATGTGTGGCAAGCATACGCAAATAGAAAGAGGAAGCAGAGCACCTCATGCTTATCATACGTTTAGGCTTGACATTTGAACTCCCCTGTAAACAACAATAGAGGACAGAAAGCAGATCCTGTTCTTGCATCTTGGCATGTGAAATATCAAATGTATGAAAAATATCAAATGTTCCCATTGGTTTAGCCTGAAAATGTAGTTTCTTTACTTATATGGATAGTTAGTTATTTTCCTACATTTAATTTTAAACCAGTCCAAAACTTACATGTTACATGAACAGACATGAAATCAGTCCACCGTCAATAAAATGTCGCCATTTCAGTCAATGATATCAGCCTTCAAAACTATTTAAGCTTGGACCAAAAATGTGTCCATTTCTTATTGTTGCAAGTGTTTTTGGTTTGCTATAATTTGTTTTAAAATGAACCCTTGCATTCGGTATGGGCGTATGTTGAGTAATACATACTTTGAAGAATTATTGAACACGAGGTATCACACTTCAACTTCCTGTGATGTTTTAAACACCATCTGCGAGATGAGAGCAGCCACAAGTTGACCTTTATAGTAGAAATCTCATTAGCGGCTCAAATACTTTCTGCCTTTAATGAGGCACCAGAGCAGCCCATAGCGTGAGGCATGTTCTGATAACAGAGACTAATTTATAGGAAACAGATTTGAATGCTGAGGAATCTCTCCGGTGAGTCACTGCTGGAAGACTCTGGTTTGGGAATAGCGCGGGAACACTGGAATTGCTGCATGCGAGAGACAGACAGAGTGGGAGAAAGCTGGCACAGTGGAAAGGACAGGACATGGATTGTCAACATCCACCCTTCCTTTACAACACCGCCTCTCGAAGGGATTTGCACTGACTTTTCCAAACAATTGGCAGTTAGCGCCTGGAAAAGCGGCTCAGGTCCAAAAGCAAACCACTACTTTCTATTATTCCCAGAATCGGAAGTGTCCCATTCCACATAGCAAGCAGGTATGGAAATGGACCTGTTAACTGCTTTGGTTTGTCCTTGTGAAAAGCATCTGGCATGCGAATGAAAGCTAGTCACGACCGGTTGTTTAGAGAAAGACGGTTGCTCTAATGGGTCTAGAGGCGGGACGGCCCGAAGTGTTTGAGATGACGGTGGGATGGTGAGAAAGAAAATGAACACATGAGGTCATATGTGAGAACATCTGTGTCTGATTGGTGTCTCTCTCTGAGGCCACACGTTTTTACGGCATCACGTGCAATGTGGACATTAGGATATCCTCAAATATTTGTTGGTGTTTGTGGGCCAAATTTCACACTTCGGTCCCTCATGAATGCCTAATAGCCGTAGTCATTAGTAAGTTCAGCACAGAACATCTCTTTGCACAAGACAATGGATTCTAAATCAATAATGACCTTTATCTTAGACCCTGTTTGCACTAATACATTTTAGTTTTAAGACGCATAACTTTTGATACGGGCGCAGTGGGTAGCACGTTCGCCTCACAGCAAGAAGGTCGCTGGTTCGAGCCTCGGCTGGGTCAGTTGGCATTTCTGTGTGGAGTTTGCATGTTCTCCCCGTGTTCGCGTGGGTTTCCTCCGGGTGCTCCGGTTTCCCCCACAAGTCCAAAGACATGCGGTATAGGTGAATTGGGTAAGCTAAAATTGTCCGTAGTGTATGTGTGTGAATGAGTGTGTATGAATGTTTCCCAGTGATGGGTTGCAGCTGGAAGGGCATCCGCTGTGTAAAACATATGCTGGATAAGTTGGCGGTTCATCCCGCTGTGGCGACCCCAGATTAATAAAGGGACTAAGCCGAAAAGAAAATGAATGAATGAATGAACTTTTGATACGGTTATGCCTTCCGTCCACACTACCCCGGAGTTTTCGAGCCCCAAAAAATGCTGCTGCTCCGTGTCAGTGTGGATGGGGGAAAACGGAGACATCTGAAAACGGAGGCGTGGCTGCAGACAGGGGTCTGATTGGGGCTTTTTCTCAATATTAAGTGCACAAAGTTCAGTCTTGCATCTTTTCCTTGTAAGTTCAGACTTCGCAAGTTTGATATGGAAAACAAATGTCCCATGGACATGTCGGATAAAACTTTCAAAGGTAACAGTTTACTTTATAATGTCATTCACATCACCCTGGCTACAGTGTTTCACTATCTTAACAATAAAATGAAAACATGCTATAAGGAACTGGCTATTTTGTTTTTAGTATTAGCAACTTAACACCAAAACACCAAAAATCACACAATAATTCACTGTATGCATATTTATAACAAAACGAAGCCTAAACCATAACTGCCTCTTTTCATTTTCATTGAAAAATACTAAACATACCCTGTCTCTTTTGCTGAATATCAGTTTTAATAATCAATAATGGACATTATAAAAGTATAATGTACAATATGTTTATACAATATAGGTAATAAAGGCAAGCAATCAATCAGTCAAATATGCAGAATCAGTGTAGCGTGGTTGCATAAATTAATATATTAACTTATATTTGGGCTTATATTTGCCAAAACACGTTACTTGAGAACAAGTAATAGATTCAAAAGTCAAAAGAGTCTTCAAAAGGCGTTTCCACTGTCAAGCTAGAAGCTCGCAGCATGTCACACAACCCTCCCAGTTCAGCGGAAATCAGGCAGATAAAGCACACCATCGCATCATCACGAAATGATTAAAATGAAGACAACCGAAACAAACAAATGACACCTTACTGTACAGCATTACATTATATGTCTATGTATTTTCATTAATTATATTTGTTTACTCGCCGACCGACTGTTGGCATCGTACATCAAGTGGTCTCGCCACTAACGGAGGGATGACCCAGCGCACCATCCATAATATAAAACCACAGAAATTTTCCTGTAATAACTCGGTATAAAATGTATTTTATAACATCCTCGTTTCAGTAGATGCCGTCAAACATTCAGCCCAAATGCTCTGGAAAGACCTAAAACATATACATTTTTCCCTAGGCTGTATGACAATTAATAGGTAGTAATTCCCCTTTATTTAAAAGAATAATTTAAGGATGTTGCATATTATTCGGTTATCTTAAGTAAAGGAAACCGTGAAGTGTTTCAGGACATAAGAGAAAGTAATACAATATAGGCTATAGCCTACATATCGTTGCGCTCAGAAACTATCCACAATCTGCATCAGTTTTAAGAAAAAAAAAATTATCATTTGATAAAAGTAGTGTTAAATATTTCAAAACGGCATATCTCCACCGATTCTCCCCAAAGCATAAGCATAAATATTAAATTAACCTTTTTAATTTACGATTTAAAATATGATATATCCTTCTAATAAAGCTCTATACATTTAAAATTGTATTTTTAAAATTTACCATGTCATATAAAACATAAACACTTGTTTGAGGACATAGAACACATTTTTTTTGAAGTGCAGTTTTTCCCAATCTGACTGGATGACAGTAAGGGAGTTTCTGATGGTTTCACTCACCCAAAAAAATGCTCTTTTTGCATGATTTGATTAATATCATCGTATCCAAATACTTTTAAAAACTATATTTCAAAACTCCTTCGTTGTTTATTGTTTTTAGAAAATATCTAAAATCTTTTTTTCAGATAGGCCTTTGTAAAATGAAAGTTTAAAATGGCTTAAAACAGTTTAATTTATTTGTATTGTATATACCTAAATTGTTATAGCTTTTGTTTGTTTTATATTGGTTTATTTAATGTGATTTTATTATATCCGATATTTGCAATTTTTTAAAATGATTTCAATATAGCTTAAGCTATTTTATCTAGTAATATGACACTATTGTGTTGAGCCTAAAAAAGGGGACACGTAATTTGTAAAGTTTTATGTCTTTCTGTTGTATTATCATGCATATAAACGTGCACGTTTCATGCACAAACACACCTTTTAAACTAGACAAAAACTCTCGACAACTGAAAGTTACTGGCTGCTGTGTCTTTAATGTGATGTAAAGATTATTATGCATTATTGAAACATCAAGGAGGACGCAGCAAAGAAATATCACTTATTAAATTAAAACTGCTTTATTATTTTATGCAACACCCTTACATTTAAAAGGGAAACATAAGGTCGATCTTAAGCAAAAAGACCCCTAGCCTATAAGGTGTTTTATAGAATAGCCAATCTTAAACTGACCAGCTATACGTTTTTTTTCCCCTTATTTATTTATTTATTTATTTATTGGTGCATGTACTCGTGTGCGATCGGAAAACTAGTGTAATGGCGGCACGCCATCTTTAACAGACTTGGGCAAACTTCGCCTCTCCTTTCACTACGCCCCGAAGCCCCAGCTAGCCCTCTTTGGCCCAAGGTATTCGGCGTGACGAAAAAGGCCGGCCGCTGGCCCAGAAGAAGCCCCGCTTTGGCCCAATCAGGCCCCGGAAATGACAATGGAAACGCAACTGGCCTTGGCTCGCCCTGGCACGCACGCTTTAGGCGCGATAGTGGAAACGCGGCTACTGACTGTCTGGGGCTCAGATGTCCGCATACACTGTAGCGCATGCTAGAGTGTGTGTATGGTCACGTGATTTGCATTTTCAGCGGTGTAGTGTGGACGAAGATCTTTTCAGAAGCGTTAGGTGAAACTCCCCTATGGACGTGGATCATTTTCGTTCTAAAACGCTGTTTTAAAACTAAAACGTATTAGTGTAAACGGGGCCTTAATTTTGTATTTATTAGAAGACATTTGTTATTTTGGAATGTTTGAGATAAAACTCACATTACTACTGTAGGCCTATTACATATGAACACACGAGTGAGGTGACAATCATGTTTTTTTTGTACACATCTATTAATTTAAACTAAAATACATCAATTCAATTCATACAGTGATGGTGTTGAAAGGAAACATGAAATAAATATACAGTGCCCAGCATACAGCAAAGTAGTAGGCTGACCCCATTTCTCAGAAAAAACATGTCTCACTTTTAAATAAATACTTTCTATAGGATCCTATACAGTGAGGTATTTGTGCAAATCTGTTTTATTGGTTTTACGCTAGATTAGTCAGTTCAAAGGCAAAATATGAGATAAAATGGTGTTTTCTTATTGAGTGAAGTTTAAAATTTCATTTAATTTTTATCATTATTAATTCAGTGTGACACGATCCTTCAAAAATCATTCTTACTTACTGATTTGTTGTTCTATGATACATTATTATTGGTATACAAGAGTGTCAATATTGCTATATATGAACTACAAAACTATAAACAACTACAACATTTCAACAAAATTATCTATTTTTTGTTTCTCTTGATTTAATTTAATATTTTCCTCTAACATATTAATCTGGGTGTACTCGTTTTTTGAACCATTGTCTTAAGTTATATAGTTAGATTAGCTGTGATTTGGCTTTGGTACTGTCTAATCTAACATATATACACAAATATAATACTGTATAGCATCTTATAGAAAATATTAATTTTAAAGAGATCGGTGAGTGTGTAAACTAAATTGTGAGTGATCAACTAAATTGAATGAGAGAGTGTGTGGGTGTTTTCAGCAGGAAGGGCATGTAAAACAATTGCTATAGTAATTGGAAGTTCATTTCATTGTGGTGACCCCTGATAAAACAAGAAATAAGCCAAAGGAATTGTTAATTGTTAAAGTGTGACCTTTTTCTTTATCATGAACACTTTTTCATTATGATTAACCTACACAAGATCACATATCTTACATACTCAATGCGAGTGTGTGAATGCATGCTGTTTGTGCTCCCCATCATGGAGTTGGAGGTTTATTCAGTATAATAGCAATTTAAATAAACAGCTCTTGCTTGGAACAGGCTCCGCTTTGTTATGTGGCTTGATATTGCAGCCTGAGCCAGAGAAGGCAGCTGTCATATATCTGTGCAAACACTGAGTTCGGAAATGGAGAATTATGTCACTGGAATGGCAAGCTTCTGTGAGGCGAATCGGCAGGCAGGCCTGTTTTCCCATGAGTCCAATGTTGCCAGTAGAGAGTTAACTGAGCTGTTATGAGAGACTGAAGCTAAACCTTACCTTATGTTTGGGCCACTTGCTTCTGTCTGTTATGTCTGTTTTTCTTTGACACTCTTGAATGCTTTCACTCTCATTATGCCTCGTCTTCTTCAGTCATCTGCTGAATGTTCCCTCAATATGATGCTTTTTTAGCATTGACATGATTTCCGTGCCTTGTCCACATTTGTGGTCTCTGGACCCCCTGGTGGACATGCTAATTTTCTCCTACCACACGCACAGTCTCAAGTTAAGCCATATGTGACACAGTTCTTTGCTCTGTCTGGAGGTCTTACGGCTAGAGCAACATGGATGTGCAGTTTTAATGCTTTCAGCTCTCAAGTAATGACGTTCTTTAAGTAATGCTATGGGTTCAGTTTTTTAAATAGTTATTCCAAAAAGTGAACAGCGAAACAGTGATGAACAGTACAGCTGCTCTTTTTGTTTGAGAATTTAGAGTAAAGAGTATCAGTTTTAATGCTTCTTAAAACTGATGCTTCTTTAGAGGGGACGTATTATGCAAAAATGACTTTGTGTGGCAACAGTGTGTGAATAGAGCCAGCCTCTAATGGAAAAAATAAATTAATAATTTTTTTTATAATCACACTTGATAAAAACAAGTCTGCAGTCCCACCCATTAGTGATTAGCATAAACTGCCCTAAGTCACAAGCAGCCATTCGCCATTAGAGTTTTCACAGCATACCCGCTGAAGATATTGTCAGGGACTAAGAGGGATTATAAATGTGGAGTTTTAGGATGCACAAACGAACACAGTATTCTCCATATTGCCTTAGACTTCTTTTGACAATTACATTTTTTCACAGAGATAAAGTTAGTCCTGTTTTGAATCTGCCGCTATGCTGACTCATAGGCGTTTGTAGCTCCACACTCTTTTGAAAAGAGCAAAATCTCATTTGAATTAAAAGCAACAGTCACTAAAAATGCACAATTTTGTTCAAAGGGGCCTGTTTCAGAGAGTTGTACATTCATTTGTGTTTCGGAAACTTTGAGCTGAAGGACATCAGAGACTTATTTTACATCTTGTAAAAAGGGGCAGAATAGGTCCCCATTAAGGAATGCTATAGATTCAGTTTTGCAAATAGTTCTGCTAAAATTTTTACCCTCACCTTGTTCCAAACCCATGTTTGAGAACAAAATGATTAGTTCTCCTTTTAAATTTTCATTCTTTTTCTAAGAAGTCCAGAGTGCTGTTTAACAGACTTTTTTCATCACATTTTTAAACATACTAGTTTTAATACCTCATTTCCAATAACCAATATATTTAATGTTTGCCATGATGACAGCAAATAATATTTTAGTATAGTATATTTTAGAAATAGCATGTCAAATTTAAGTGAGTTTTTCCTTAAAACATACAAAATAATCTGCCAATGGGGTAAGAAAAATAATCTTAAACCATTGGCAGATTATTTAGCTTGTTTTAAAAAAAAAAAAAACACTTTATTTTGACCTACTATTTCTGGAAAACAAGACTATATTTTTTGCTTGTCTAGAAAATTATTATTATATTATATTACTTTACTTTTATAAAAAGTAATAAAAGCATTTTTTGCATACATATAGGTAGAACATAGTGCATCGCCAAGGTCCTAGGTTCTAGCAAAAAGGAAACTATCACAAAAAATTATCTCATGCCCTCATGGAATGTCATTCCAGAAGCATGAATTATTATTATTTTTTTTTGCTTAGCACTAAGATAAAAAAAAAATAAAAAAAATGGTGCTGTTTCATGCTGTAATCCAAGATTTAAAATGAATACAAACACAAAGTAAACTATAAAAGTAGCCAAAACAACTGGCCCAGTTTTCCAAGCTATACAATATATTTGCTTAGCGAATGGACCAGACTTTAAAAGATTACTTCACTAATAAACCTCTCTATGGAGCCAATGCAACTCTTTACAGTTCAAGTTATTACAGTTCAGTCAGTGTAATTTATCAAGCACAATTTGCTAATGATGATTTTGGGAAACACACCCAGTTCTCTGTGAATTAGTCACACTTGTTTTATTAAAAAAACGAATGTATTTATTTAAAATCGGCTCAAAAGAATCTTCTGTTTACAACAAATCAGAGCATAAACTTGCATTACTGTGCCAACATTTCGCATGAATAAAGACTTCAAGTTCATCTGTAGAGCACACATTTATTTATTTCATTTATTTCATGTGTGGTTCATATGGATCTGTTAATTGAATGCAAAGTGAATTCTAGGAGACTGTCAGTGTCATTGTCAATGTTGGTGTCATTTTTCAATTAAATTTGTAGAAATAATTAAACTTAATGATAAGCATTCAGAATTCAAAATATGAGAAAACTGAAAAACAAAAGTTACTGGATAAAAATGTTTAAAGATGAAGAACTACAGTACCTTGTGCTTTTTCAGCTTGGATGTTGAATTCTTCAACGCTGATGGAAGTTTTGTTGCAGGTAATAATAGATAATAGTGTCTTTTTCAGATTTATTAGTAAAATACTCTTTGTATTTCCACAAGAGAAATGCATTCCATGAATCCATTGTTGTCATAATGATCGTAATGAATCACTGAGCTGCTAAATGATCACTTTTTTTTTCTTCTTTTTATTGAAAATCAGTTGCCTTATTGGTTAAACTCCTCGTGTGTAGTTAAGTATGAAAGAAAATATACTTTAAAATTCTAAATAATCAAAAATATTTTTTGTGTGTATCTGTTATTTGCCTACAATACCACTATTTAAAATGTAATTATAACAAAAAACAGTTACTCTGTTTTTATTATTTAAATTCGTAATACCTTTGCGTGTCTTTCTTACTCCCCAAGCTTGAACATGTATTGCATAAATGTACAGAGATGGATTATTTTCCAATAAATATTTGTTTGTGCTTAATTGAAGAAGAAATCATATACATCGTGGATAATGTGACAGTCAGATGAATTCTGAGAGAATGTCCCTTTAATTCACTTAATGGATGAATACATGTAAACGATTGATGAATTTGTGTCTGATCAACAAACTGTAACTTACTACTATACTACCAGATATAAAACTCTTAATAGGGCTTGACTTCTGAGTTGTGAATTTTCATTTAATTGAACTGCAGATATTTTGAAATAGACAAATAAAAAACTTTCACTTTTTGACCTCCGACTCATTTTTGACCGTAATCAATGCTCTGCTGCCAAACTGGCTTTCATCCTTCAGAAATGTTTTCATATCTCTTCCTACAGCTGCCAGATTAATACTCATGAACCTGTTTCTGGTCTATAGCACAGCCAGGAAACCTGCACCGCCATCCAACCACATGCCTCTGGCCAGGCCACTGCGGTCATCAGTGTGTTTTCCCCATCCTGGTGGAAATACTGCAAAGCTAGATTTAATTAACTTGAGAATAAAATGAATTATATGCAGTATAAATCTGCATTTAATTTATATATAAAGATGAAGTCTAAATGATTAGCCCTCCTGTGAAATTTAAGTTGATATTTGCCAAGTGTTGTTTAATGGAGAGAAGATTTTTTTCAACACATTATTAAACATAATAGTTTTAATAACTAATTTCTTTTGCCATGGTGACAGCAGATAATTTTTTCTAGTTACTTTGCAAGATACTAGTATTCAGATTAAAGTGCAATTTTAAAGGTTCTAATAATATTGAACTTAAAATTGGTTTTAAAAAAAAAAACAGCTTTTTTTTTTTTCCAACCCCTTAAAAAAGACTTTACCCAGATGAAAAAATATTATAGGAAATACTGTGACAATTTCTTCCTTCTGTTAAACAGTACTTCGGAATTTTTTTTTTTAAAAGAACAAACATTTCACAGGATTGTTAATAATTATGACTTGAACTGTATATATAGCTGTGTGTGTATTTTAGATTTATTTTTATTCTTTGCATGGAAGCAGTAGGTCAGTCTATGCAGTTTCATCCACTATTAGTCAACCATCTTTCTACAAACTTACAGGCCCTGATTTCCCAAACTTAAAATTGATTAAACAGCAAAATATCTAACTTTCACAGACATGCTTGTGTTTCCACTCTCCATATTCGCATGTGTTTCAACGGAAAACCAAAGTCTGGTTTGACCGCACATTCACCTATGGTAAAATCACCCTAATGCGTTTCAAAATATGCCTTGATCTGCGGTTCTTAGTGGTATTGTGTTTCCGTCGGTGTGTTTTTTTTTTTTTTTTTTTTTTTTTTTTTTTTGGGGGGGGTTCTTGATTTATATCTTTTTGTACTTATCAGCTGACACTACACATTATATATAACCTCTGGTCTTTCCACCAATAACAGTGATCCTGTGAGTGACGGCTGTTTTGGCTTCTGTATCATAGTCTGAAATGTGTTGGAGATTCTTCTTCATCAGGCTTCATCAAAACAGCTTGTTGCACACTGGAGCGAGGCTTATTTGAGTTGGCAGGCTGATGGCAGCAAGCAGAAGAAGAAGGAAAAAAAACAAAACGTACAACTTCCTGTTTCTACTGAATTACATCCAGCTCGCTGTAGCTAGGTATTGAAATTCTGTCAGTAAGCTGCTCGCTGGTTTTTGTATGACCATGTTCTGCTCTGCCTCAAAGTCCACACGCAGGTCAACCTGTTCACACTTACTCCTTTTTCCTTGTTCTTTTCGTCTTTATCCATTTTCTCATTAATCTCCCTTCTTTCCGCTCCATTCTTCACTTTTGTTTCTCGTTCCCTGTTTTATTTCTTTCACTCGCTCACTCTGTGTTCTGGAAAGAGCCTTTCAGCAAGTTTGCTGTTTTCAGAGCAAGCCACACAGCTAGATCTGCACCAAAGCAAAACGTACAATTAACTTCCTATTTAATCATAAATAATATCATATTCTTGTATTGGACATATTCAGTAATGAGCCGTGGTGTTTTATGCTGAAGTTATATGTATATTTTTAATCTTATCGTGGCAGTACTGTCTTTCTGCAGTTCATTTCAGCTGCTTGAAGAAAATGATTCTGTTCAGATGGTGGTTCAACACAGTATTTCTCAAGCGTGTGATACAAAGTTAATGTACCAGTGCACATAATAGATTTAGACTTTAAAATGGAGTTGGGAAGTCTCAGAGGATTCTCAGCAAACTCTAAACGTGGTACACTGCACCACATACATGTATGTGTGTTTTTAAGGGTAGTTTAGATGTTGTGCCTCTCATATGTATGTACAATTTCCATAAACACAGGTGGGGAACACACAAGTGGAGTTTTATATTCTGTGTTGCATGTAAGTGATAGCTTGTGTTATGTTATTTGTCCATAAAATGTGTTATTTCTCCAAAAAACGGATTGTTCAGAAAGAAATGACATGTTTAGATTCATATATAAAATATTTAGCTTGATCACATAAAATGTTGTTTTTGTAAAAAATATCAGTTAATTAACAGTTTTCGTATTTCATGATTTACCATTTTTCTGCTGTTTATTTATGGTTGTGAATTGTATTATGGGATGTTGATCTGACTTTTGATGATGAAAATTCAACTGTGCATTTTATCAAAGTGACTATTACTAAAGTTTTAGTGGTTTGAAACAATATATTGTATAATAAATGATATATAGAGAATTAAGTCTGTAAAATGACAGAAAAAGTACTGGCAGTTTATTACCAGGTTTTTGTATCATAATTTATAACACCAAACCACACAATATACACAAACTATTAAAAATGTCAATAACAGTCACTTTTTTCTAACTTTTTAACATCAAAAGTTGTTGGGAAACCAAGGTCCAAAAATGCAATTAAACAGCATATAAAAATAAATAAAAATAAATAATAATAATAATAATAATGATAAAAATAATAACATTAAGCACAGAATACAGAAAATAGTTAATTTGCAGATGTTTTTTTACAATGTAGGATGCCATTAAAGCTAATATCACTTTTATTTGGTTGTGGGTTAAATCACCTCGGATATTTTTACATATGGTCTAATGTTATGCCTCGAAAGAAGCAAAATCTGTCTGGCAGGAGCAATGCATCCACATATTAAATGAAATATCATCTGGAGTGAGAATGTTCAGAAGTAAATTATATAAATGGTTGTAGATTTGCTGAAGGCTACTCCATACTGTTCTGGGGAATTCTCCATGGCACTCTGCCTAGTGATGTTCGGCCTCTACCGTTTTATATTTTGTATGATAAATCTGACCTCATAAAAATGAATTTATTGTGGATTAGCTGTAAAAATCTGCAACAGACTGAAAAAACTGAGCAAATCATGATATAGATGCTTGGTTATTTAAGGACAGTAGCACAGGTCTAGTGATAGGGTACTGTATAATGAAAACTGAAAGAAATGTATTTTTGGGTCTTTTTTTTCACTCTCCCTTATTAAAAGAAACAATAAACTTGATTAGTTCATCCTATTCTTACCAGGAAACCTGCAACCATTTCTGTTTGATTGTTAGTTATTTGACTAACTAATTATTAATTAGCTTGTTCTGATTTTCCTTTTCCATTCATCCTTTTATGTTTATTTTCTGCATTCCAGTATGTTTTTGTGTTTGGGATTAGAGAGTATTTAGTGTATAAATATATATGCTTTGGACAGTACAAGCAAATTTACATGTCTCCAATACATACAATACCTCAAAACTATTCCTCTGAAGTAAATGATTATATTGGTTATTATATGTGTGTATATGTATATTTATTTATTTTTACAGCCTTTTTCTGGAATTGTACATCTGTTACTATAATTACAGAAAATAAACAAATGTTTAGAACATGTATGAAAAGTTTAAATTATGAAATACATTTTTGATTTATAAAAGAAGTTCACATAAACAAGCCTGTTTCTATTTATATTTTTTGAACAGGAATTAAAGTACTAAACTCTTTCCCTAAATCAAATGATTATGCTGATTATATATTTAAAATATATCTCTAGAAAATATTTATAAAAAACTGAATTAAATAATTGAATATAATTAAGTCTATTTTATGTGCGTTTGCATTTATTTATTTATTTTTGGTGTTTGAAGGAAGTTGAAATTTGGTTTCTGCTGTGCAAGTAGTGCAACATCCCAATGCCAAATTTCACCAGTTTAATGTAATGAGGGGGCGCTATAACTTAAGAAAATCCTCTGAGCTGTGATCAAATAACTTGATCCACAACAATTGTATGCACATGATCTGTCCTTTCAGACTTTTGCAATTGCGGTCCAGTCTGCTTGGACATGAGTTGTTGCCACTTGTGGAAATATTTTAGAAGTAATTGCACAGATGTTGGCAAACGAGTACATATTAATACTGTCAGTAAGGTCTCAGATGGTGTGCGGTTTAGCCACAGCTACCACCACACACAAACCACACATAACAGGCCACTATAAATCCCCTACACACACACACACACACACACGCACACACACACAAAGTGACGGCAAGAGAAAACTTTCACTTGTCGCCTGCTGCTCTCTTTCTCTTTCTCTAGGATTATGCACTATAGCCCTATTTGGAGGGCAGTTGTTTCTCATGGAGACCAAAAACTTCTCTATAGCTCCTCAGAGATTAAACACAAGAATTCGAATCCAAATGAAGATACATTTGCGGTGGATGTCTGAGTTTGTAATGTGATTAAATATTTTATTTATGTGATTTCTAAAATTAACAAAACATAGTAAATATGATTGTCCAATAATGGACATGCTATTGGTTTAACATTTTGGATGCAATTTAATGCAAGAAAAATAAATAATAATAATTAAAATGTATACTGCATAATTGGTTTGTCTCTGCCATGATAATGGCTTATGTTTTTGTGTTTTACTTTTATGTTGTCATTTTTTAATATGTCCCAGCTGCTCTACTGAATAATTAATACGAATTAATATGAAGTTATTTTTGCACAAAATGGCCCCTTTTCTGATGCTGCAAATTACCACAAACAGCAAACGTACGGTCCATTTCAGTGGTCAAACAGGATTTACAAAATTTCTTTTTTTTAGATACTCTAAAAAAACAACTGTAGGTATTTTGATGTGGGAATATTTTTGCTCAGTGTAAAATATTATCAGTTAATTAACAGTTTCCGTATTTTGTGATTCACAAGTGTTTTCTGTTTATTTATGGTTACATTATGGGATGTTGATCTCTGCTTTGTCAACTTTTGATGTTGAAAATTCAACTCTACAGTTTAACAAAGTGGCTTTTATTGACATTTTGTCATTTGAAATAGTATAAGAAATAATATATAGAGAAATAAGTTTGTAAAACAACAGAAAATGTACTGGAAGTTTATTACAAGGCTTTTGAAGCGTAATATACAACACCAACCCAGACAATATATCACTTTAAACTGTTAAAAATGTTAATAGAAGTCACTTTTTTTTACTTTTCAATGTTAAAAGTTGTTGGAGGAAAGATCAAGGTCCCATAATGCAATGCAAAGGCATACATAAATGGAGAGAAAATAAAAACATGAATCACAAAATACAAAAAACTGATTTTTTTTTTTTTTACAGTGCAGGTAGTGAGAGAAAAAAAGACATTTTGTATTCAGACAGGAGTTAAATCACCAGCTATACCTTGAGAAGAAAAATACCATCCATAAAGGGGCTTTTAATATTTGTATTGCACAGTGGTGGATACTTGAACGCCACACTTGAGTAAAAGTGCAAATATATTGCAAGAAAGTCACTGTTTCGAATATTACTTGAGTCAAAGTTTTAAAGTATCTGATATTTCGCATTTTTAACTTAACTTAAATGTTTACTATTGAATGTACTTAAGTAATGAAAGTATAAATACTTGTAAATGCTGTAAATAAAATAAAAGCTTAATTTTTTTATGTAACAAAGTCAAAAGCAAATAAATAATAGACATGATTCTGTACACTGTTTAAGCATGCAGCATAATGCAGTTTCATTCATTTAGTTTATTTTTTAATAATTAAAGCCAAAATGTTTATTAAATTTATTAAAAGTATAGAATTTATTGAAGAAATGTAGTCGAGTAAAAGTTAAATTTGCCAGAGTAGTAAAAATTACAGATACTCGCAACACATACCTTAAGTACTGTATTATTACTTCATTACAATATACACCACTGGTATTGGATGTGTCCTGGAAGTAATTAGCAATATGATGTTTTGTTCTGAATCATCTTATTGTGTATTTCAGAGATCATTGATGACCTCGCTCAGCTTGTGGACAAGACGGACGGCCGCATCAAAAACGAGACAAAAAGAGTCAAGCTGTTGGATAGCAAGTCTGCGTCCTGTGGTGAGTTTTCTGCCTCTGTAGAGCCACTGGTTTTATGTACTCGACATCAGGAGCCCAGCAACAATAAGCCTGTCCATCGTTCAGATTTATGGCCATCTCTCTCTCTCAGTTTCTCTGTCACTTTTCTCCTCCCTGCTGTGTCTAGAGGAGTCTGCAGAAGTGAAGGGATTTAAAGCCACTGCCTGAAAATGGCAAAGTCAGATCTGAACATTATGGTTAGTCTCAGTGCTCTCACAGGCCCATCTGCATGTGATCTGTAAGTTTGTTATTGGAGCGGCAGTAAAGGTGAGATCAGACTGAGACATTTAGAGAGGTCATTTACACAGATTTCTGGAAAGTTCTGCAAGACATTATTTTACATCCGAGCACTTCAGGGTACTTTCTTTTATGGCACTTTTTTGTGTGTAAAGGGATAATTCATCCCAAAAAATAAGTTTCCATCATTTACTCACCTTTATGTTCTTTCAAATGTTAAGACTTTTTCGTCACATTTTGAAGAGTATCACATGTTTTTTTTAGTATTATGGCTGTCCAGGCTGTCCAGCTCCAAAAAAAAAAAAAAAAAAAAAAGAATAAATATATAAAGTCAAGCTATGACTTAAGTTTCTTTTATTCAACCAGCAAGTTTTTTTTTTTTTTTTACTAGAAATGACAGGCTTTTCCCAAAAGATAAGATGGCGATGTAAAAGAGGCATCATTGTGGAACAAAAATTGTCAGTTTTATTTGTTTAAAACTGTCCATTTTTTATAATATAATATAATATAATATGATATAATATAATATAATATAATATAATATAATATATACTTTGGACTGACCTAGTCAAAGTCCTGACTTGAATCCAATTGATATGCTGTTGCATGACCTTAAAAAGCCTGTTCATACTGGAAACCCCTCCAATGTGCTGAATTACAACAATTGTACCACAAGCGTTTTGCAAAACAATATGAACACAGTACATATAAAGTACATTGCATTTATTACATAAATGAGTACACCCCTCACAGATCTCTCTTTTAAATTACTATAGTCTATAGGATGTTTTAGAATAATGAATTCAAAATTGTGCATATACATCAAATTAGTCAGTACAAAAGCCAAAACTGGAGCTAATCAAACAAATAAATACATCAGTCAAAAAATGAGTACACACAAATTAATATGTTGGGGAAAAATATAAAATATTTTTTTAATAAACAGGAAAGATCAAGAGAGACAAAAAAAAAATACAATTCAATTGAAATGTTTGTCATTTTTGTTTTGTAATAACTCATTTGAATTTAAATGTACTATCTTTTTATTCCTAAAGATGTTATGTAACCAACCTCTTTTTTTAATGTATATAACGGTTTAAAAAAAGGCTTTTATTTAAATGAACCAACATATATTAGCTATATTCACTGAGAAACGGATAAAAATGTTCATTTTGAAAAGGAAGTGTACTCATTTTTGCTGAGCACTGTAGTACAAAAAAAATAATGTCTGTCTGTAATAAAGTTTCCGTATTTTGTGTTTTCCACTTATTTATGGTTGTGATTTGCATTACGGGACGTTGAGTTCTGTTCTGTTGACTTTTAATGTTGAAAATTCAACTCTGCAGTTTAACAAACTGACTTTTATTGACATTTTAGTAGTTTGAGACAAGATATTGTTTAAGAAATAATATATAGAGAACCAAGTTTGTAAAATAACAGAAAATGTACTGGCAGCTTATTACCAGGTTTTTGCAGCATAATATACAACACCAACCCAGAAAATATATCACTTCAAACTACTAAAAATTTTCATAAAAGTCAGCTTTTTAAGATTAGAAGTTGTTGGAAGAAGGATCAAGGTCCCCCGATGCAATTCAAAAGCCTAAATAAAATCACAAAATACAGAAAATTTACATATCAATTTACAGATATTTTTTACAGTGTAGTGAAGTCCACTTAATATGAAGTTGGACCCAAAAAGGCAGTAAAGCATTTTTTTTTTTTTTTTTTTTTCCCACTTGTATTTGGAACAACATTGCAGCTAAGTACAGTAAAGGATGACAGAAATTTAATTTACGGTTGAACTATTCCTTTAATTGCATTTTCTGTGATGTGATCACTGACTACAGCATCTCAGATTTCTGAAGTTCTGTGCAAGCCAACCATGTCTGGAGCACTTAAATCATTTCACATGTGGTAAATGCTGAAGCGTGTCTGCATACTCAAGCAGCAGGCACAAAATATTTGTCTTCGTTTAACTCTTCATTAAATGAACAGTTTACTCAAAACTTCTTTAATCTATAATTTTCAACTAAGGTTCAAATAGTCCTGTTTTCCCAGAACAGTCTCATATTTATAGTGTTTCAAAAATAATCAGATTTTTCCTGTATTTCATCTTTCCTAAAATGTCTGAATTTCTGAGCATTAGTAGCAGTCAGTTTCTGTTTCACACGGTATCAATATTTGGGTAATACTTTACAATAAGTTCCATTAGATAACAAACTAAGGACGAACAATATTCTGTAGCATTTAGTAACCTTATGTTGTGCCTATTAACACTAGTTAGTCTAAAAATGTAAATGAACTAACAATGATCTGTATTTTCATTAAGTATTGTATTATTATTAAAGATGGAGGTTCATTGTTCGCTCATGTTAGTTAATTTACATTATCTAATGCAATGTTATTGTAAAGTTTTATCAATACTCATTCACAATAAATGCTGAAGAAGATGCTTTCTGCATGTTTATTAGATGTTAGCTTAACTTTGTTTTCATTTAGGACTCCACAAAATATATTTTATTCATTTGCCATTTTGTTTTTGTTTTCCCTAGATTTGGATTTTTTTCCCCCACTGGTTTTATGATTGAATAAAAATCTATATTAATAATTGTATCTAATTAAAAGTATAACAATTTGATCTTGATGAAAATAATCATTTCCCAGTGATGGGTTGCAGCTGGAAGGGCATCCGCTGCGTAAAACATATGCTGGATAAGTTGGCGGTTCATTCCGCTGTGGTGACCCCAGATTAATAAAGGGACTAAGCCAAAAAGAAAATGAATGAATGAATGAAAATAATCAAATACGTATAGCAATACATTTACATCAAAGCCTTTTTTTAAATTGTCAAATAAGATGCTATATCACAATGTATTATTGCCCAATCTTAAATGTAAACTTAATATTTTAAAATTACTCTTTGAATAAAACCACATTTTAGGTAAAAAAAAACAAAACAAAAAAACTGGTCTGTTTGCAGAACTTTTGTTCTCTTTTTCTCTTTTTTTTTTTGCTTCATCTTTGGATCGTAACAGCCCGTTCACAACATTCTTGCGCCATACAGAATAGTAAGAGCAGCTACTAAATATCACATTCTTCTGCAGAAGAAATAAAACTATGCTTCTGCTGTTGTTCTCCATGGAAGGGAGTACATGGTAAGTAAATGTTGGCGTATTTAAAACTTTGGGTGAACTAACGAAGTAATACTGGTGTCTTTGGGTGAGGAGACATGATCAACCAGTTTACTCTCACTTCCAACCATTGTTTTTTTTCCTATTCTTTATACACACGGGATAAACGTCAACCAGGACAATTATCTTTTTAGCTGTCATTTAAACTTGCTTACAGACAGCAGACACACCACCAGTATTTCTCAAGTTACATCAAGACAAATAAACACAGCGTCAGAAAACATGGAATTGATTATAAATTCATTTTTATTGTAATCATGAACATGTGAAGGGTGTGAATATTAAAACTTGTGATTCTGAGAGCCAGTTTGGCTGCATAAAGATCCATCTTGAATTTCCTTGGGAAATAAATTCATTGGCACTTTTAGTCTGCTCTTCTAATGTGACATATAATTGAATTTGTTTGTCCAAAGGACTCGACAGACTCAAGTTTGTTTGCGGATCCCAGAGTCGCATTGATTGTCTTTCTGGCTCCTTTATTTCTCCAGGCCTCTTCTTCTCATTCCGCATCTGCTTTTAACACCTAACCATATTCATGTATTCTGTGAGGAGGGGGTGAAGGGAAGGGCTTGATGAATGGAAAAATTCCTCACTGCCTTGTCGTTCGTACCCCACATTTTTTTTCATCGTCTTCTTTTCTTTCAACTTCTGTTCTCTGACTCACTTCACTCCTCACATTTCCCAACTTTGTTTGACACTTGTCTGTGTCTTGTGTAAAGAAATTGTAAAAAATGTAACATGCCACAACACTTTTAAGGTTTCTGGTCACTCACTTCAACATTTATTGGGTATTTATCTGCTGTGGTGTTTTTATTTTATATGCTATGTTTGATGTTCCAGTCATGCTGTGTTTTTTTTAAAGAGTATATTTTGCATGTAATATCTTTTGTTTTTGTTGATGAATCAATTACGAGACATCACATTTTGGTGTCTGCGTTTAACAATTTGAAGTGTTTTATATACATATGGAAAACATATTGAGTAGAAATGTCTAACTAATTTAAAAAATCTGTACAGTTGAAGTCAAAATTATTAGCCCTTTAGAGAAATTTTAATTCTTTTAAAAGTATTTTCCAAGTGCTTTTTAATGGAGAGAAGGGTTTTGTTCAGCACATTTTTAAACATAATAGTTTTAATAACTAATTTCTAATAACTAATTTGTTTTGTCTTTGTCATTATGACAGAGCATAATATTTTTCTCCTTATTTTGCAAGATACTGGTATTCAGCTTATAGTGCGATTTAAAGACTTAACTAGGTTATTCTATTTACCACAACAGTGTTTTTTTCTGTAGTAAATCTAAAAAAAACTCTTAAGGGGGCTAATAATATTGATCTTAATTTTATTTATTTATTTGTTTTATTAAAACTGCTTTTATTCCAGCCAAATTAAAAGAAGTAAGACTTTCTCCAGAAGAAAAAATATTATAGGAAATACTGTGAGAATTTCCTTGGTCTGTTTAACAGCACTTGGGAAATGTTTGAAAAAGAATAAAAATGTCTAATAATTTTGACTTCTATACTGTATATATTTTACTGTATTTATACTTTTGACTGTATATATAATTCAAAGCATTGGTGAGAAAATGGCTTAATGAACTTAGAAGCATGCATTTTAAATATTATTTTTAATAGCATAATTCAAAAAAGGAAAAAGTGTATTTAATGTACTGAATAATCTGAAAAAAATATTATTCACTTACCCTGAAGTGGTTTCAACCCTTTATGAGTTTCTTATTTCAGTTGGACACAAAGAAGATATTCTGAACAATGTGTGAAACTGGCAGCCATTGACATCCAAAATAGGAAAATAAAAATCTATGAATGTCAGTGACTAATGGATACTTTAGGATATCTTTTTTGGGGTTCCGTTGAAGAAATAAATCATAAAGGTTTGGAACCAGTGTAAATTACGTATATCCCTTAAACAAATAAAATGAAATACAGCAACATTTTACGTCAAAAATGTATATTATAGTGCTGCAGTCAAATGCCAAATTAAAAGCCAGATGTATCTTATTATTGGGCTGTATGAAGCCTAATTTTATTAGATTTGTGTAATTTGCTTTGATGTGTTTACATTATACAACCAAATACTTTAAAACCCATGAAAAAGGACTATTAGGAACAGCGTTTACAGGGAGAAGGAAATCATCTGGTAACAAAACGATCAAGTAAAAGAAAGTTCAGGCCCATCTTTTGTTTTGATTTGGATCTTCAGGCCCCTGACTATGACAAGTTGAAGTTTAGAGCCTCGGGGGTCTCTCTTTCTCCCTCGGCTTTGATTTTAAATAAATAAAGGACACTTGGGAAGAATGCGTGTCCTTTGTTCTGCCCCTGGGTGGCCACACAGGTCCTCTGCCCTCTGCGCACACTAATCTATTTGCCTAGCAAATATTATTGTTGTCATTGGGGCAGCGTGATTGGGTTACAGAGCTTATTTGATTACTTGCACGACTGTGACAGTTTCTCAGAGGTGAAAAGGAGGAGCAAACTGGGTGTGAAGCTCACTTTAAAGCATAGCTTGTGTGAATTTGTACACTTTAATTTAGTCTGGTTTAAATCTAAATGGAATTTGGTGCATTAAAGGAAACTGGAGATATTAGACCTCTTTTTTTCCCCAACATGTATAATAGTATTCTACAGGTTAACCGGCTCGGTGGAAATTGAGTGACCATATTTTTCCTTTTGATCTTTGATATTTCTTTTCTCATGCCAGTTTTCTGTTAAATAAATCAGGCATTTTCCAGTGGGATGGGGGTCTGTTCAGTAAAAATCTGACATTGTTCCTGGTCACAGTCAAAACTGGACATTTGCCGATAGTGTGGCGTTGCTTCCTAACACACGCCCGGACCACAGCAGGCTTTGGTTGGTCTGTATTTCATAATACCAGCGAAATGTAGTTTCCTTTTACCCTGTGCATTCAGTGCAGGCCAGCTGGCGCTGTGATCTCCAGTGGGAACACAAAGCCACTGAGCCAAACTATGAGAGAAATGTAAACTAAAGCACTGAATCAGGCTGCGAATACAGTACCAGCCAGTGTCCATGACCAACAGCGATTATATCGAAAATCCTGTCTGATTAGCAGAGATAAGCATGTCTTTAAATGACATGACAGATGATGGCAAGGAAAACATGAAATTATATACATCGGAAAAAGCATTGCCAGAAAACGTGTATTAAAAAAAATATTCAAGAAGGGCAAGGATTTCTAAAAATGTTTTTAAAGAAATCAAAATAATTTGCTGGAAATAGTTTTAAAAGATACATTATAATAACTGTAAATGTTTTATTGTCTTAAAATAAATAGAAGAAAATTAGGAAAGGTAGAATGTCCTTTTATTTACCATTTTATAAGATCTTAATTTAAAATCTGTATGTGTTGTACTTTTTTCAGATTTATTCATATCATTCACATTTCAATCACATTTCAAAATAATTTATTAGCATATTTGTTCATTTGAGATCAGGGCAGAAAAAAATAGGAAAGGTGGAATGTCCTTAAATCAGTAAATTTATTTACCGTTTTATAAGATCTTAATAGTTTAAAATCTGTATGTGTTGTACTTTTTTCAGATTTGTTTATATCATTCACATTTCAAACTAATTTTGAATCATTTATTAACATTTTTCATCATGCCAGACATATTTAAATTTTTATTTAGTTGAATAAGATTTTTTTAAAGGTGTAGTATATGTATACCTTATGTAGTCATATGCATTCAGTATTTAACATCAATTCAGAAACTGTTTATATTTTTTGCTAAAATGTTACAGTAGGATTTAACATTATTAAGCAGGAAACAAAAAAAAGAAAAGAAAAATAAAGAATATCCTAAAGCATTTCTCAAAAAAAATTACACACTTGCTTGTACAATTTACAATATTTGCTAATGCAGTTTTGAAATAAAAAAAAAGCTGTATATTTAATAATTATTACTGTAACCAGAATACTTAGCCCATTTAGTTAATGCTGCAGTGAAAGTTAAACTTAAAATGTTATTATGTGTTACCAAGAAATATAAATTACTTCTGAATTAATGTTCAATTATTGCACATTTTTAGTATAGTAGATATAGTATAACTTATATTGTTTATTACTTACATAATTATTTTACTACATATAATAATGGAACACAATAATTTACCAAATAGACATACCTGATTTGTGTTATCTAAAAGATGACTCCTTCAAAAAGTGGCAAAAAACAACGTTAAAAAAATTCCCATACTGATATAGAAATGCCATAAATTAACAATAGATGTCAAACCAATGTCAAACCATTGTTTTATGTCGCCATAATGGAAATAAATCAATGGCATTAAACAAAAAGGGATCAAATTAAAGCTAATAAAATCTCAGTCCATTTAAGTCCAATGTTCAGTCACAGTTGAGGATTTCATAGCATTTAACAACTTCAAACAAGTCATTTAATGAGAATTTGGAGTGGGAAGTATCAGTTTTTGTAAGGGCAGATCTAAAAACACATGTACGCCTGTTCTAACTGCTGTCAGTGACTCACAGGGGATGAGAAATCCTCTCCAACACCTTCCTGGAATTCCTCAAGTGACACACATTATATGAGACATTCGACTATCGCAAGAATTAATAAAAGGCAGATGCTCTGCTGAAAGCCTTACCACATTTTGTTTGTCATTCTCCCCCTCAGTTTGTGTTGATCTTGAGTTTGAATTATACACACACCTAATAGCCCAATCTAAGAGTCATTATCGTGTTTATTTTAATGAGCGATCAATGAAAAATGCAAATAACGAATGAAAGAAAAACCATACAATTATTATTAATCCTTTTTTAAATCAAGTTAAAAAAGCTGAAATTTGGAGATGATAAAAGCAATGATTGATTGAAGTGTTTGTCACATGTGCTAAAGATCAGTCTTGTGTTTTTACATGGCAAATGATGAATTTAAATGTGCACATGCTTAAATATTCTACTAAAAGACCACCGAGTTATTGGTTTACGTTTATATTTATTCATTTACAGATGCTTTTATCCAAAACGACTTACATATGAGGATAAAACAATACACACACCCACACATGCACGTGTATGGTTTACAAGGACTCTCCATAGGCATAATGTATTTTAGGTTATGTAAAAACTGCTTATAATATGTCCCCACCTACTCCCAACCTTCACAAAAGACCTGTGGAAACTTCTGAATGTCAAAAGACCCCGTTAAATATGATTTTTAAGTATATACACGTGTATATA
>CAIGQV010019356.1:24708539-24729599 GCA_903798115.1 Danio jaintianensis | reverse complement strand
ATATATTTATTTATTTATTTAATTTATTTTTTTAATTTTTTTTCAGTTTATATATACTGCAAAAAATGCTTTTCTTAGCTCTTTTGTCTTGTTTCAATATCTAAAAATTCTTAAATTGACAAGCAAAAAACTCTGCCTATTGTGTAAGCAAAATAATTAAGAAACAAGATTATTTTTATATTTATTACAAGAAACAAGATTATTTTGCTTATTTTTTAGATATTTGGACTAAACATAAGACAAAAACTCTAAGTAAGAAAAGCATTTTTTGCAGTGTATATGCACACACATGCACAAAGAGATGAAAAAAAAGTGTTTCCTACAGGTGGTTTGTCAAACCCACTCACCTGTGTAAAGCACACTCAGAATTGCGCAATATTTTCCCAGAAACATGGAGTGTTTCTAAGAAAGTGTCTGGTGCATATGAAGAGGAAAAAGTGTCTTTTGCTCATTAAGATGTTTTGTGTGTGTTTGATTTCAGGGATGATGGTGGTGATTGTTCTTCTTCTCATCGCCATCATTGTTGTGGCCTGTTGGCAGTAATAAAGAAGATGAAGATGTTTCTGAGAAGATGCCACAGATATGGATTATAGAGACTTTGTGTCTGTACAGTATATGGGGGTGAGTGAGGGATTCACGCAGTATCCGAACAGACTGGACATGTAATCACATCTCTCCACACAGCTCTCTTTTTCCCTTTTTTTATTTTTCAGAAAGTAATGGAGCACATAACTGGGTTAAAGCCTAGAAATGGACCACTATGAAGAACCGAATTCTTAGCTCCGCAGATAACGATCAAAGTAGGATTCGGAATGGAAAGAAAAATAGAAAAGAGCTTTGAAAGGTTTTGAATATTATTATGAATAAAACCATGAGCCTGAGATGCTCCAAGGGGGGAAAACTATTTAAATTCTTTGTTTGGCAGTGAAGAAAATGATCCGTATCCATCGTGTAAACAGGGACTGTGAGTCACAAAGCAATACCGAGTTTTGAGCTCTACTGTTGGGCTAAATATAATAGCTCCCAACCTCTTTTTCATAATCCATTCAGCTGCATTAAGTTAACTTTTTCAGTAAAAACTGTTTTTAAATATGTCGGTTTAAAATTCTAATAAATGTACTGTTATCAAACTGGCGGTTTGGTTTTTGTAAAATCTTAATAAAATTCTAATAACCATCATCTATTATTTTTTACAAATATTTTTTGGCACATCTTTTCTATAACAACACATTTAATGGGACTTTGTTCAAACTAATTATTTAAAATGGGTTGTTGTCATTTTTGAGTGTTTGTTTTTTGATTTTGATCCCATTAAATGTGTTGTTATAGAAAACATGTGCCAAAAAATATTTATTACAAGGGGCCAACTTTGTTTTATGTTCAATCCACTTATATTTGTAAAAATGATTAAATTAACTTCATCCATTTGTGTTGGGACAACATGAAGGAATTGTGTAGAACTCAGAATTTCTTACAGTGAACCTTTAATCTCTCACTAAACACATATATCCTAATTTATTACTTACACAGGGGAAAAAAATGAAAGTGCATTAATCATTTTTTGAAATTTTATTCCAAATGAATACTGAATGTAGTTCTACCAGGTTGGTGTTCAGTAGTTATTGTCCCGTCTGGATTTTAATCACAACCATCTAAACAACCGCAAACTGTAAAAAGAAAAAAAATGAAAGAAAAATAAAAGACATAAAAAAGCCACAATGTCTTGTCATTAAATATTTTCTTATAATAACCATAATATATTAGTATGCATTGTAAAACAATATTGCCGACGTCTTGTATTTGCAACAGCTAAATTTACAATTCATAATATGAACAAGAAGCAATGCATGTAAGGTCGGCTGGTAATGTCAAATACAGGAGCCATCTTTCCACTGCTGCCAAAAAACAAACAACATAAATTTACATCATTGGAATACTAATAAAAATGAGTGTGCACTAAGATACTGAGTGCCAAACAAAATACATTTACATGTGGTATTAGGAATATTGTTTGTAACCGGTAAATACAGCATGTGCATAAATATCTGTATGCCATACATTGTGTACATTTACAAGTAATCATTGAGCAAAGATGATCATTACTGCACACGTAAACCGTCCATCAAATCCATCTGTTTTTTTTTTTTTGTTCTTCTCTTTTCTTTTGCTATTTGATGCCTGAAATAATCAGGTCTTGCAGCTAAACATTAAGTGACCCCTCAAAATTAAAATGTTCTTTAGAGAGTCTCATGGGTAACAGAATGAGCTTGTGTTTGTGTAAATATGAGCAGCGTTTCTCACAGTTCTCTATTGTAGTCAAAGATTTCTGTACATGCATTCCTACATTCACGGACCCTAAATGGACGTTAAAGGAGAGATGCTGTTGCTTTACACAACTAAATGCTAGTTAATGAATACTAGTTAATACTTCTAAATACTGTTTTACACACAAGGAAAAAAAATACTCACTATATACAGCATTCTAGCAACACTTTCGGGACTTGGGAAAAGGCCTGTTTATACGTTGGACTCATCACACTGAAGTTCTGTTTTAACTAAAGGACGTCGTCATCCATGTCTGGATTATAAACAATCGAATCGGAGCTTCAAATGGAGCAAGAAATTATGTTTGTGTTTAGAGTCGTCTACCTCAATCATTGTGTCTTATACAAAAATATACATGGTTTTTGTTCCGAGTTGGAAAAAAAATATTTTAAATGCATGCCAATGAGTTTAGGGTTTGTACAAGCATGCTATTGCATTTTTATTAGCCTAAATAAACACTTAGGAGAACAAGTTTGTTTCTATTTTATTTTCTTATTTTTTTTGTATAGAAATATGTTCTAGATTTACACACGAGGCTTACACAAGTTAAGTTATTGAAAATCCCTAAAATGGAGCCTATATCATAGTGTGTATAGCGTGACTGTTTAAGAACGGATGCTACTTTTCAAATTTGCAACGCTTTTGTTGTTGTTGTGCATTTGCTGGGGTTTTTGGAGTCTGTAGCATTCTGGGTAAACCCAGCAGCACCAGTCTTCAAAGATTAGTAGTGTTAGGAAATATACATTACACTGTACAAGAACCTTTCTATTTTGTCTTTTTTTTGTTCATTCTGTTTGCATCTGAACTCTATGATAAACCACTCAACTCATGGAGATTGCAAGAGCTGCTGAATGAATGAATTATAAAAATAATATGCACAAATATAGGCAGAATTGTGTTTTTTTTTCATGCAGTGTTACAAAATACTTTTCAAACCTTGACAAAACAACTTGCAAAAGACTATCAAACTTGTTTTGATGTCTGTCATATTAAACATTTGTATTGGAAACAGAATTCACGAACATCTCAGATGCCATTATGCATAACTTAAGCATATGAATTTTGAAATGCTTACCAACGAAAGTGTTTTGTAATATAAAAAGACATGCTTAAAGACTTTTTAAGGACGTTTTTGCTTTTTCTTTTTTTCTTCAGATTTTTGAGGTATTAATCCTCAATGGAGTGCTGCAGCTGTGATGTCAAATCCTGAAAGACTGTTTCACCACTGTGTTCCTCAAGTCTTTCCTAAGCCTTTAATTTATGACTTTTCTGATTTATGAGTAAACAATTGTCTGTGGTTAGCATGACATGATGATACTTTAATATTTCGGTCCACTACATGAATTAAACTACATTCACTGCAAATGACGGTGCATACAATCCATTTATTGCTCACAATTCATTATATTTGTACTTATTTGGCTGTTCACATCATTTTTCTTAATTGTGCCAATATCAGATTCCAGTGTGAACAAATACATCATAACAAGACTGCAAGCAGCAAGCTGTCATATAGAAGTACACACTAAAATCAGCCTTAATAAGCTTGTTTATAAGATGAAATCTGCAAATGTGCAGACGATGAGGGTGAAGATTAGAATGAGGATAAAAGATCCGTTTTTAATTATTTACAATATTTTTTTATGGTGTATTTCTCTCAATCAACAGCATTTGCAACTGTCTGTTATGTCCACCAGTGATCAGAGAATTACAGATGTTTAAAACAGTAAATCCAGTTCTGAATTTTGATAAGTGTCAGAAAACTGACCTGTATCAGATTTATGACCACATACAGTATGGTCCAAATCAGAATATAATCAGATTTAATGTGGATTGTGCTGTTAACATGATCAAAAAAATCTAATAAAATAACGGTCCATATTGCCCTACAGTCTGAAAGTAGCCTTACACACACACTTATGATAAAACCACACATTTTGAATCAGTTGAAAGTGTAGAGTGTGAGTGTGTGCAGTTTTGTCCAAGATTAAAATATCTTTACCACATGCCTTATTTTACTCATAAATAACCCATAGGAAAATGTCAAAGGAATCAACATCAAATAAGTCTTTAGGATTTTTTTTTTTTTGCGATCACGGCTGCAGCACTCTATCCCAGGTTGTTCTGAAAAAATTAAATATGGCTTAATCTGATTCTCAACCAGACTGAAACAGTCCAAAATGTATCTGAAACATGAAGCCATTTAACACAAAATACCTTTCTTTATACTGGACACAGGTGCAAAATTGGCAAACAGCAAACAAATATTGAAAGAAACCAAAAAAAAAAGAAATGAAAAACTGCATCATGAACTCCTTCACACGTTTCTATTTAAAAATAAACCAAAAAAAAAAAAGTTAATATTCTCTTCATGCCTTTATTCAAAGCAGCGATGTTCAGTCTATCTTTTCTTATCTTTATCTGTTTGTTTTTTTCTGTCCAGCTCTGAATGATCAGCTTATTCCTCTTCTCCTCGTTATGCTTTCTTGCATTTTCCTTTTTTCTCCCGTTGCTGAAACTTCCGGAGTCTCCGAGCCCAAGTGTCTCTCCACTGAATGACCAGACTGCCCTTGTCCGCCACCATTCCACTTTGTCCCGGTGAATCCTCGTCGTTCCCCAGCAGAAGGTATTTCTTGCCGGACTTGATCTTCGGACACTTGCAGGCCACGTCCTTTGCCCTGACCCACAGGAACTGGTCTCCTCTGCGGATTCGGCTCTCACCCTGTTTGTAAACAGAGATGATGTTGACGGTGAACTTCCACCACTCGCCTGCTTTATCTGCCTTCAGGATGTGGACTTGAACAGCTGCAGAAGAACAGAAGAAATAGACAATCACTTTTCATGTATTAATACAGATGAGGTTTAATATTAAGCAGTTTCATGTGCGATTTGTTTTAGACTGTTGAACGAATTGAATTTTGGATTAAATTTTACTATAGTGAAAATGTCTTTGTTTTTGTTTTGATTTTTTTTGTTGCACATTCTATTATTTAATCACAATTGTATTTTTTTAGAAGTAATAATAATAAAGAAGACATTCATTTTATACAGTGTTTGATCTTTGGTCTGTTTTACGTGAAATCTATATATTGTTTATTTATATTAATCATGTAGTTTACATTTTTTCAAATAGATAAATCTGATTATAACCTTTAGATATAAATTTGATTTAAATTCCAGATTTGGGCTGTGGCCTCAGACTTGTATGCTATCCTTAAATCTTATGAGAGTAAACAAAAAGAACAAAAATACACTGGAATTCATTGTATAGTTATATAAAGTTGTTAAATAAAGATACCGTAAAACAAAAGACTACAAAACAAGGCAAAATATTGAGGAAGAGCGTCATCGTGAATGGGTCAAAGACAAAAATCTGCCAAAGACATGCCCTGAAATGTATCTAATAATAATAGTTTGTATGCTAAACAATAAATACATGCTTGTCAGGCATATTTAGAACAAATAATTTGTTAACATACTAAAAAGCTGTGCAGACCCAGACTTTGCAGTTATTAATCTAACCACAGTTTTTATCTATTTAGTTTGATAAGTAAATAAAACTTACTCTTTTTTTAATATGTTAATAAATACAGGAATATTGTTTCATTTTTATATAATATGAATGAAAGTGGATCATTATTTCACCTCTATCTATGTTCTTCAAATGTATTTGAAACATTAGACACTGTGCTTACATATGATGTTTTCAATGTATTTAAAATAAGTTAAATAAAACATAAAAATGGCACCAAAATGTCTCTGAGCCATGCAGTTACAGTTGAAGGCAAACTTATTAGCCCTCCTGTGAATTTTTAATTATATAAAAAATATTTCCAAAGTGCTGTTTAACAGAGAGATTTTTTTTCAACACATTATTAAACATAATAGTTTAATAACTATTTTCCTTTGACTTCCCCATGGTGGTAATACATAATATTTTCTACTTATTCTGCAAGGTACTAGCATTCAGCTTAAAGGGCAATTTAAAAACTAAACTAGGTTATTGGGTTAATTAAGCAAGTTAGGATATTTAGGCAAGTTATTGGATACCAGGTTTGTTCTGAAAAAAATCATATGGGGGCTAATAATATTGATCTTAAATTTGTTTTTAAAAAATTAAACTTGCTTTTATTCCATCTAAACTAAAACAAATATTTGAAATATTTGAAAAAGAATTACAATTTGAACTGTATATGTATAACAGATGTCAAAGTTATTAAGTTTTTTTTTCTCTTCAAATATTTCTGTTTAATTGGGAGATATTCTCTACACATTTTAAACATACTAGCTAATTTCTAATAACTATTTTGTTTTGTCTTTGACATGATGACTAGATAACATTTTACTAGTTATTTTTTAAGATAACAGTATTTCTCTTTATGTGCAATTTAAAGACTCAACTAGCTTAATTAGGTTAACTAGGCAAGTTATTTTAATTAGGCAAGTCATTGGACAACAGTAGCTCATTAAAAAAAAAGATTTTAAAGGGGGCTAATAATATTCACCTTAAAATGTCATTTAAAAATAAATATTTTATTTCAGTCCAAATTAAATAAATAAAAAATTCACAAGAATATATATATATATATATATATTAAAATATTTGAAAAAGTAATCAAATCCTATAGGAGGGCTAATACTTTTGCCTTTAAATGTATATTTTTAATTGTACTGATATACAATGATTGCAATGCTCCCATGTACCTACATTTACAACTGAAATGATAGCGTTTCAACCGATTCTGAGTCATTTGTATCATCTCAGTTGCTGCAGAAATGCAGGTCAAGCTTCAGTTTAAAGTGCTTTCAAATAATTGTTGAAACTCAAACCCCTCCACAGTTTGAGAATCACAGCAAGTGTGAATCCTCAAACTGACTCAAGCTGTTCCCTTTTCATTATTAATAGCCTTCAAGGTACTTTGTAAGGTGACTGACAAAAAAGGACCAGCAAAACAGGCAGATTTAATTTCTTCTGTAAAATGCTTTATACTTGCCTGAGATTGAGGCTGTATATCATACACACAAACACACAGATCTGTGTTTCTGTCCACTCACACTCTTTACATGTCACTGGAGCCAAAATGTTTTTTTATGCATTTCATAAATGGATTAATCACAGCATTTTGCATTTATGCTTAAATAATATACAGGAAGAAAACAAAAACATTTTATTTCATTAACTGCATGGTATTACAAATTAGTTTTTAAAACTACTGTTTAAAACTGTGTTGAAATATTTTTAAATAATTAAAATTTTAAATGACGGCCTAATCATTTTGCCTTCAGCTGTAATTAAAGTGATTAACTGAATTATATTGGTTCATTTCATGTAAACAAGATTCCACATTTTCTAATGTCATTTGATAGCTTTGTGTGAATAACACTGAAAGTGAAGTGAAAATGAATATCCAATCTAGCTCTCCTTGAGAAATAATTAATGATGTGTTATTTAGGCCTGATATGTTTTAATTCAAATAGAAAGTCTAAATGATTTGAGGTCGGATTATTAATTCCAATAATCTGAATCTCTACTTTTTAAAAGAAATATAATAGAATATATTTAGAAGATACAAGATATAAAAAAATATATATAATTAGAATATCAAATAATCAATTGTAATCAATTATTTGTAATCAAACAAGTCATTTCATCATTTTAGTTTATCTGCCAGACTTAGATATAGTTATTCATGTCCCATTGTAGTATACATTTGTATTATTTTTGGGGTAGCAAAGTATTCTTAAAATTTTTTTTTATTTAACTTTATTTATTTATTTGTTTATTTCAGAAATATGTACACTACATACATTCACATATCACAATCATCACAAATGAAACTGAGTGCTTAAGGTTTTAACTTGATGACAAACTATCACTGTCACCATTTGAAAAGGTGGAAGTCATTTCTCCAGTGAGTGCAGCGTGTGGAGGCGCAGCTGCGGCCAGTATTCCTGTGGTGTTTTATGGGGAGCGTGCCAGTGAGGCATGAGGCTGTAAATATCATGCCACGAAGGGCCAGATCCCCCCCCCCATAAGTCTTTTAGATGACTCCATCTTCAAGTTCAATACCATTTCCAGCCATTTCCCCCCATGCTGCTGTAGCATAAAGCCCCCCTGATGCTCCAGAAGGCAGAGGGAAAGTGGATTAGGTTTAATGCTCAGAATGTGGGACTTTATCCTGGATTGTTCACTTTGGAGTAATGAGGGATCTGGCCAGCTCTCCATAACTGAGGACAACTGTAAACTGAAGTCAGCGGGGGAGCAAATTATCTGGATAAATTCTTAAATGAGTCCTAAATGAGTAATGGCAGGGCAAAGGAGAACATGCAAAGGCGGTCTGCAGGAGGTGAAGGCATTGAGTATTCATCACCTGACATCCAATTGCCAGTGTGTGCCAGACCTCCTCTCTACACCGCGGAATTCCCTGCGCTTTTCACACTCGCTTTATTGTTTATCACAAATTATGTATTTGGCTGAAACGCATATGCTTTTACCAGTTATTGTTACATTTGTCACAAGTGCACAGCAAGAACATTATGAATACAGGCACCTTTTGAATGCTTTGCTATGCCAGTTATAATTAAATTAGAAATTTAATATACATATATGTGTCAAAAACATTTTCTTTTTCTTTTTTTGGTCAAGATGTATTTACACCCCATTTTGAAAATTAATATTTTTATCCATTTGTCAGTGAGTATAAGTAATATTCTTTGAACATTTGAACAAAACAGATTATAATAATATTTTAGTCACTATACATCTTTAGAAATAGAAATACATTTAAATGTATGTAAAAAATTGCACAAAAAAAATGTATTTTTTTTTTTTTAATGTATTTTATATTTTTCCCTAACATAAAATTTTTAAGTTTTGTAAATTTAGTAAATTTGACCTACTTTTTTTTGGACCGTTATCATAAGTTATTTGGTCAGATTAGCTCCAGATTTGTGATCCATGTAAAAACTGTCAGGCAAATATAAGTTTACTATATTCATAGTGGGGGAAAACATTGCCTGAATGAAACACTTAAAAAGATAAATGTATTTCATTTATTTAATGAATTCACCTTTTCGTTCATTTAATTAATAATAAAATAAAACTACTACAATGATTATTTCTTTAAAAAAAGTAATGTGGTGCAACCAGTATATATAAAACATAAAAAATGTAACATAAAAAAGCTGAGAATTCTGCTGTATTAATAAAGTACCTTATATGTACCATCTTTTCCCTTTTTTGCTGCTTTTTGTTCCTTTTTGAATGTGCATTAAAAAAGATAAGCATATCTAAACTTCAATTTAATCAATACAACTTTTTTTTCCCTTTTTTACACTACAGGTTTTTTTAGGTACATACATTTTGATTTTAATGTCTTATTTGTCATATGCCCTGCATGAAAAATGTTTTCCAAAAGTGTTTTAAAGTATTATATATAGGCAACATATTTTTTCAATAAATGTTTAATAACATTAGTATTACACCTACACCTATTTTGTTGTAATTTCAATTTATTCACTACCAATAACTTACCTATGCTGACGGAAATAAATCAAGAGAGCTGTTAAAATGCTTTGGCTGTTATTAAATCTGCTAAGGTCTTTAAGTTCCACGGGGTCTCGCTTGACTGATGAAACAACCCCACCTCTGTAGAAGAGGGGCTGCACATCTGCTCCTTTTCATGGACGAGAGAGCCTGCTGCCCCCAGGAATGCAGGACAGGGACATGCGCTTCCCTTAATGAGGATATCTGTGAGCTCTGGTCCCTTCTGCCCGTCACACTGCCATGGCTTGATCCGCTTTGGGCTCAAATACCTGCTGGGCTGTCCGTCATCGCAGCCTCTTCTAAAGCCCTCGCTGATGGCCTTTCCTCCTGTTTGATCCTTTGACTTTCTTCTTGAAAGCCCTAAGTAAGCCATCACTACAATATACCAACTCTGACGGGGCTCAAGGGAATTTGGCTTTGGATAAAGAATAAAGATGTTGTAGAGGGCAAGGATTTGAGCCACCTGCATAAATGTGGGAGTGCTGTGGTTGGACTTTTTAGACTCACCGTAATCTTTCTTGCAGTACTTCTTCATATTGATCTTCAGCTTGCCTTTGGAAGCCTTGCAGTAGGATTCACAGTCTACAATTGGGGGAAAGGGGGTGGGGGGACAAAAAAAACAACACACAATTAAAGAATGTAAAAGAGGGGACATTGTCAAAAAAAGAGACACTTCTGCAAACTACACGTCTATCCTAAAGCCCTGGCCTGTTGTGACATCCATCTGCCCAGTTTAATTGTGAGGCCGTAATAGGGCTTGTGAGGCATTCAGTAAAGTGTTCTTTGCTCCTTAGAAAAGCAGGAGACAAAAGGTCCCTCTCGTTCTGCTCTCTGGATGTCTGGACCCTCCCCTGCTCTGATGGGAGCCCTCTGAGGCCAAGCGTATTGTGCCACCCAGCGTTTTTTTTTTTTTTTTTCAATCCCATGCTAATTTCTCACCCTTGTCTCCACTGTCAGTGCAATGATGGGCCTGATTAGGGGTTTCTGAATCAGGACGTTTCCCTCCCGGTGCTGTCAACTCACCCCTATGTCTGTCCTAAAGCCACCCTCCCCCCACCGTAACCTCAGAACACCATTTCAACCTTTGGCATTTATTGGTTCGGCACTCAGGGAGGTGCCAGTGAAAGGGGGGCAAGGGTTGTCCCAGCACAAAGGAAGGTCAGGGAGAAAATTAGCAGCGCATAAAATGTTTAAAAAGTGTGCTTAAAAATGAAGAAATGTGACATTTTAGGCCATTTTTTTTCTCCGAGAGTTCTGTATATGCATCTGCTACATTTTGAGGTTTTTAGCATGCCCAGATTATAGTATGTCATGCCTTCTGTACCTTCTGGCACAATTAATTAATTAAAAACACCTCTCTTTTGAGCATGCAGATGTTTAAATTGAGAAGATTTCTTTTGCCATTCTCATTATGCCCCACACATTGTCATGGCCTTCTTTTAGTGGATGGATGGAATGAGAAGACAGAGGAGGGGGAGCGACAAACCTTTCAGCTCGCCTGCATATGAACAAACTTCATTGTTTCGGCCGACCCTCGCTCCATGCCTGCCTTTTACTTTCTTTTGGACTCTATTCTCTCAGTGTGAATGAGGTTGCCTGGGCAACGCAGGAATCAGAAAAAAATGCCAGTGAAAGTAGTTGTGCTGAAGTGGTTGTGCGAGGGACACCGATGTGGGGTTGGGCAAGTCAAACCGTGTACATTGTAGATTGGAAATGGCAGAGAAACTGTAACCGAAATGAAATTGAGAGTCCATACTCTGGCAGCTTCATTTCCATTTAAATGAAGACTGTAGAGCAAGTACTTTGTTTTCCTGTTACCCAATTTAATGCCATCACGATACTTTCCTCTGATAGCCATCATTTCTCATTAGCTCTCCTTTAAGGAGGTGATGAGCACCCTGAGATACTTATTTAAACATCTAGTCCCCCGCAGCAAGGACAAATGTACCCATTGTGCCCCCTCTTGAGTTAGGGAAGTAGGGTTAGCTTGCCGTCCTGTCATGATGCTCCCACAGAGGCCAGTGTCACCTAAATGGATGTTTTTCCTGCTGTCCTTTCAAGTGCAAACTGTGTGTGAGAGTTTTTGGCACTGTGTGGAGTGGCGCTGCTACCGGTGCCAACGAGTAAAAGAAAGCTGCGTGTAGGTTTAAATGTGAGGCTTGTTTGACACTGAAGAATGAGTAGAGGGCACCAGTTACACGCTGACTGTGGGGGGATCCCTGCGGGGAAACATTTGTGGACAAATTCTCCTCGTTGCTAGATGTCGTGTTGGTCTGGAGATTCAGCAATGGACAACTAATGAGTCTGTGCTATTCAGCCTCACTCAGCACTTCTGAAAAGCCTTGACATCTAACACTGACAATCTAACCTGCTGGGTCTTTCAGTGCTTGAAGACGGGTAGACACTGTACTCTGTTGTTAGCAAAGAAAGCCTAAAGCTGACCTGAGGTCTGTTTCCAGTTGGACGTCCAATGGAACAGACAATGCTATTCATGCAGGCATCACAGATCTGGGAACTGTAACAATGAGGTGTGAATGAGCGCACAGGGGGAAGGCTTTCTCTGTGTGGAATGAGACTGATTGAGAAACAAATTGCTGCAAATAAAGCATGTAATTAGATTATAGCCAGAGCCCCAAGCTCCCACTGGGTCAGGGACTCAATGGACAAGCTGGGTCTATTCCAAAGGGAACTGCTTTTTTTTCCTCCTCCGAACCTCAACCTCTCAAAATATCCTTCTTGTTTTCTGTCCTTCTTTCATTCCATTCAGGACTCTGAGAGGAAAATAGCTGTCTCCTGAATTCTGACAATGGTTTAAAGAAACAGAGCAGACAGCGCGTGCAGTTTTGATTCAAGGTTTGTTTTAGTCACGGTGGCATCGCTCTAATGAGGAGCGAATGGGGAGAAATCAACTTCATTACTGTAAATGAAGCCAAGAGAACGTTGCCAACCCTCGAAATTGGACAATGTGAAATCGGAGAGAGAGAAGAGGCCAGCTTTAAATTAGCCAAGAGCTTTGCATTCATGATGAGATACTTGATTCAGCACTATTCACTCTCTTTCTGTCTCTTTAATTCTTGCTTTCCCTCTCTCCATCTCTCACTCCCCTTTTTTGTTCATTCCTTTTATAATCACTAGGAGCCTTGCTGAATTCTTTGGGACCATTTGGTCTTACAAGGGTGACAGTGTTAAAGGGAAAGTTCACCCCAAAATTAAAATTCTGTCTTTATTTACTCAACCTCATGTTTTCTCAAACGTTTTATGCGACTTTCTGTCTTTCCTGTCTGGACAAATATATGATTGGAGTCTATTTGGGATCACATTTGGTATACTTACTGTATGTACCTTTTTTTAAGATAAGTGCACACCAACATATAATACTATGGTGCTAGTGGCGACCCATATTCGATTCTCGGCCCAAGGTTCTTTGCTTATCCTGTTCCCATCTCTCTGCTTCCCATACTTTCCTCCCTAATATTAAAAATTAAGTTAAAATAATTTACTGTCCTGTCAAATTAAAGGTGTATAAGCCCCCTAAAAAGGTAAGTGCATGTGTGAAGAAAGTTAAAAGAACACCCCAACCTTATTTTAAAGTACAAAGACATTCTTTTAAATCATAATTTTTTGAGAGAAAACGAAGACACTAAATTAATCTAATTTATCTAATGTGAATATATCGATCAAACATAGTATACTTTGAAAGGCTGTGCATTCAAATGTATGTATTAAAAATGTCTTTTTTGAACTTTCAACAGAACAATTTTATTTGAATATTTCTGACTGTTTCCTGTGGAATACAAAAGGTAATCTTTTCAAGACATTATTATAGTTCATATGCAATATTTCAAGCCTTCTGAATTCATACAAATCTTGTCCAACTGAAAATCTCAAGCTGAAAGACGTTTTCCACAGAATTTCAATCATTTTCCTGCCCTAAAATGGTGTTATCGTAATTGAAATTTAAAATGGTGTTGCGTAATTTCCCCCACATCTTCGGTTTGTTTCTATTGATAAACATAAGTATTCTGAATTCAGAATACACAGTCATATGGACAACTTTTTTTTTTAAAACCTTTTTTGTAAGTATGGGAACTTTAGTCATCATTTACTTTCATGGCTACAACACAACACTAAAATTGTACCTTTTGTATTTCACAGAAAAAAATCTTCCGAAGTTGAGTAAATGCTTACAGATTTCCATTTTGAGTGAACTCACTTAACTATTAATATATAAAGTACTGCCAATATTTAAGAACGTCTCTTGAGCTGTTCCCCTCACACATACAGTACAAGAACTGAACAACAGTCCATGCCAAGAATGACAACCACCATGTCGGTTTTGGTGACTGTAAAAACAACAGGCACTGATCTCTTCCTAATGCAGGTTTGTAGAGACATCTCTGTCAGTCGTAGCCGAGTGTGTGTGTCTGTGGGATTATACAGGGGTCTCACACCATGCATGACCTCGCCACACAATATATGTTTTGTCTGAGGCGAGCAATCAGAGGTATTCGCAATACATTCCTCCCCTCCATGGGGCAGTGCTGAAGACATAATAATATCCTTCTTTCTCCTGCCGTTCTACTATTTCTTTCTCATAGACACCTGCTCCACAGCTGCTCAACCCACCTTTCAGTACAAGAACGTGCAGGTTCTCTGTTTCTCTGTCTAAGTGGGCAAGTGTTAAAGAGTTGGGTGAAGGTGCCCTGATAAGAACATCTGTTTGTAATCGTCTATTGAATGAGGTCATATTTTTCTGTCGTTTTGTGCTATCCTGAGGTGAGCTTTTGGGTGTGAGAGAAGGTATTATGTATGCGGTCCCTCAGCAGCATGTGTGGGTGGTCGTGAGCATCCATTTTAATGGAGGCGCTCAATTGTGTCTGTCTCATGCTCCACCACTCCATCAGCTTGATTTGGAATGCTGCACTTTCCATCGAGGGCTGCTCTCAAAACCAGATGGGTCAAACGTTTTAAGGGCTCAAAATTAGAGGTGGGCCTCATTGGTGGGATTACAGGTCACACCAGGCTTTCAAAAAAAAAAAAAAAAAAAAATTATATATATATATATATAATGTTTTGATTTTAAAAGTGTTTTAAATATTTATAGCTGATTTAGCATAGATTTTTATTAAGTAATTGGAAAAGTAATTCATAAAACTTTTGTTGATCTTAGTGTTTCAATAATTTAATGCATTTTTTGTTTCAAATAAACTTATTCTTTATTTATTTATCTTCATAAACTCATTTTAAGTTTGGACGGAGAATCATAAATGCTGCATTGTATTTTTTCTGTTGGTAAACAGCAAAAACGGTGCTAAAAAATAATAAAAACTAACAATAATAATAATATCAGTAGACAATATATTTGTTCTGCACAGTTTTTAGCCGTTTCTTTTCTAAGACAATGCATATTTACTGCACTGTAGTAATTAATAAATACATCTGAATTAATTGATAAATATGCATTTTACTTCATTTAAATAAATCTCATAGCTGCATAGTGTCTTAGTTTGTCTGTGAAAAGGAAACTGCTGAAAGAGTAATGACAATAAAGCAAACAAATTTATAATAATTAATACATCATGTTTACATTAATGTGAAGTCAAATCAAATTATATATAGAAAAAAATGCTTCTATTTGATTTGTTTAGCACTGTTTTATACAGTATGAAAAACAACAACACTACAAAAACACTAAGACAGGCACAAAGCAGCAATCCCGCATTTCTTAGTTTTACACATGTGCTGCCATATGCTTTAGGGTCAAGCCATGACAAATGGAAACACATTGTGGTAAATGGGTTAACCTTTTCTCTCTGCTTTGTCTATTTGTTTATTTTGCATGGGTCATAACACTCTCTATCTGAAATCATTGATAGTCCATTAAAGAAAGACAGTTTTCACAATGCAGTTCTGACATTTGGCAAGAGCCGAACTACCAGTCATGAAACTCAGAATTGGTTTCAGATGGGCTAAAGAGAGCGCGTGGGTATTTTGGGACAAAGGAAGAAGAAATGAAGAGAATAAAAGACGGTAGAAGAAAAATGTGGGGGCAGAGAAAATATCCCAGAGAAGAATGAAATGAGGTCCATGAGAGAGAGAGAGAGAGTGAATACCAGCAGCTCGGCTGTCAATCTTATCTGTCAGTAAAGCATTAGAGGTCTGCCACCATCAACCAACAGCTGCAAAGAGTTTTTGCACGCTAGAATTCCTCTGTCCGTGAGAATGACGAATATTTCTTCAACAAAAACTTTTCCATACGGGCAAACTAAAGCATGTTCACTCACTGTCCTGAAAAAGAAGGAAGCTGATGGATCGGGGAAGAAAATTTGGGAAATTAAACATCTGATCAGGAGACACTTAGTCTATAATTGCAAGAAATTTTAGGGAAGCATTTGTATATTTGTGGACAGTGTTTCACTGTCTGATGCTGAATGAAATCATTTGGCAGACATGAAAGTTAAGTCTGACGTTCTGCTTACTTTTCGACATATTTATAAAACATCTACGGCAGGAGTGAATATGTAAGCGGATGCAATTATAAAACTAGATCCCCTTAAAATGTAAGCAGTTCCTCTATTGGGTTAGACTGATTTCAAGTAAAATATGACTTCAAGTATTAACAAAACAACAGTCAGTTAACCATTTCATATATACAGTAGTCAACATTTAAAGTGGATCCTCAGCTTTCATCAAAGTTGTCCTAAAACTATTGAACAACACCCATTCTTGTCCTAGGACTATTTATAAAATAAAAAATTTTGATTCACTTTATGTATACATCTATTAGTTCTCTGTGTATGTGAGACTCTCTCGTGGTTCTCTCTAGACTCTGGTTTGCATGTCTGAGTGAAACTTGAAGCTCTCTGTCAAAGTAATAATTCACCTTAAAATGAAAATGTACTAACCACTTACCCTCAAGTGATTTAAGTCGGTGTTTACAGGTTTCCAGCTTTTTCTTAAAAAAATATTCTTTTGTGTTCAACAGAATAAAGAAACTTATAAAGGTTTGGAACCACTTGAGGGTGGGTGAAGAACAAGTGAAGGGTGAAGTAATGATGGTTTATACTCGACACGTCTGCACGAGCATCCTCATGAGGGGGGGTTACAGTGTTTTCAGAGCGTCAGACCCTCTGTTATGAACAGAAACAGTGTCTCACTCTGATGTCAAGATACGAAGAGCGAAACTTGAGTGCTCAGTATGTTTATTCTAAACTCAGTAGTGAAAGAAATCAGTTTATATAAGCCCTGTGGCTAGAGAGATGCCATCATTACACCACTGCGCTGTTTGTTTGTTTGTTTGTTTGTTTGTTTGTTTGTTTGTTTGTTTGTTTATTTGTTTTAATTTTTAATGGTGGGAAGCATGTTTGGTTTGAGCAATGTTGATTGGACTGAATGAGACTGTGCTCATTCAATTGGCTAGCAAGCCTGTAACACAAAGAGGGACAGGCAGGCACTTGCTTCTCAGGTGCGTATTTGTGTTATATGCATACATTTATATTGCATTCATACTGCAGCCTTTTGCGATTTGCTAATTGCAATGTTTACCATTCAATTTCACACAGCCCTATTTGGAATGACATGAGGGTAAGTAAAGGAGGAGAGCTAACACTTTAAATCCCACTTCTTGGTCAAATCTTCCCAATCCTCTTTTAAAGCTCAGTTAAAAATCAGCTAGCAGAACTAACCTGATGGCTCTTCTGTGCTGCTTGCAGTGGTGGTTGGTGGAGCGATGGGAATTTCTGTTCCAAAAAAGAATGCATAGTTAGCAGTCAATCAATCAATCATGCAAAGTAAATAAATGAATTGATATTCCCATTGTCTGTTTACATACAAGTTCAATGAAATTTGATAAAACATTATAGTAATGTAGTTTAAATTCAATACAAATCTACATATTAGTAAGTTTTATTTATCTATTCCAAGTCAGTGTTACAGGTTTCACATTAGAAATCCATTCACAAATTGATCTAAAAAAACTGATTAATAGAATTTGCTCAGCTGCTCCATCTGTATCCATCTTCTGCTGTTATGGAAAAACAGTGAGATACATGACTTGATTCTTTCATTCCTCTTTCCATTACCTTCTCACAAATGGAGGGAAGTTTACACTCAGTAAAGCCATGCGTGCAGAAAGACCTTTTCATCAAAGAGATTGAATTCATAAAAGCAAGAATAGTTGTTGGTTTTTTAAACGAAACATAAAAATACAAGAAGAAAAGGCAGATAATGCCATGAGGACAAAACAAGAGGAGGACGGAAGAAGTTCAAGTGTGCTAAAAGAATTATGCAGAAGTCGATAAAAGAGAGTGCATGTGCTCTGTGAAGCTGGTGCACAACCATGCAAAGAGAGCCTGTTGAAGGAAGAAAGAATCAAGTCTTCTGATTAAAAAAGATCATCTAACGAAGTCCAGACTTTTTTTTTCTTTTTTTAATACACATGTTCACATTGATCTGTGACCCAAGAAAGATTTATTTTTTTTGACTATCATTGTGCTTTTGCCCAAGAAAACAAGGCTTAAATGATGATAATGATCTGCTCATCCTGGATGACATCTCATATATTAAAATAATCTAAAAAGTATTCTAATCAATAATGCTTTGGATGAAGCACACAGGTCATATCTTTTTAAGTACAGTTACATATAGAACTACAAAGAAAAGTCACATTTTGGCAAGACTATAAGCGCTGTACAATGATACACATTTCCGGTGGTCTTACTTCCTGTGTCAGCATTAAACATCTTGGTCATTGCTTGGGGAACTGGCGAATGAGTTTAATGCCTGATTGAAATTACAGTCCAAGCATTCAGATATTTGAATGCTGTTAATTTATGGGGGTTTTTCTTTTCTTTTTGGAGTAAGGTAAGAGGACATGATAGTAGCCAAGACTTTCTCATGTTAAACTGAGCTTGGCAGGGATTTAGACACTGCTTGAAATTATATGGGCTATTAAAATAAAAACAGATTATTTTACAATTATGAGAGAAACTAAATATTTCCAATTCAATTACCGGAATGTACACCTTTCCAACTCTCACACATTTGTGCTTGTGACTTTCCCAGGAAATCAGATACAAAAAGTTATAGGCTGAATTTATTCCATGAATTTTGTTTCCAAATAATTTTCCAGAATGCTTTTTTACATATTTAAATGCTGTTTCATTGACAAAAGCACCGATTAAACCATTTTATTATTTTTTATTATTCAATACCAATCATTGAGGACTTTTTTTTGGAATCTTTAAACAATGATGGTGTAAATCTTATAATGTCACTGATTTAGGTAAAAAAAAAAAAAATCATTGTATACTCTTTTAGAATGATATTGAAGGTTACTTCACCCAAAACTTCACTGTTAATTACAACTTCAAGCCACCTAAGATGTAGGTTTTCTTCAGTAAAATAGTTTTAGCTGAAACTATGGTCCTTGGTGATTCATAAAATGCTTATCCTGGATTTTACAATAGTTGTAAACAAACTTTTGCTTCATAAGACCTGAATGTATTGTCAGGAGCCACGAATATTGATTTTGTCTCTGATATGTGTTTTTGACTCTCAGAGTGCTGCTAGCCATTGACTTGGGTTTTCAAGTCAGGAATCACCAAAAATCACAGTTTCAGCTAAAAATATTCAGTGTGTACTGTGGAATAAAGTCAACTATATCGAGGATGGCCGAGATTGAGATTATATTGAGATTGAAGGAATTAAAGGGATAGTTCAACCAAATCTGAACATTTTGTCATCATTTACTCACCATTCACTTGTTCCAAACCTGTTTGACTTTCTGATGTTAAACAGAAAATAAGATATTTTGAAGAAAGCTAGAAACTGGTAACTATTGACTTCCATAGTATTTGCTTTTCCTACTATGGAGGTCAATGATTACAGGTTTTTTAGCTTTCTTCAAAATATCTACTTTTGTGTTCAACAGAATAAAGAAACTCAAAAGGTTTGGGACCACTTGAAAGTGAGTAAATAGTAAGTCAATTTTCTTTTTTTGGCTAACTATCCCTTTAACAGCAAATTTTCATTTTGTGTGAACTAAACTAAACTTCTTTCCACTTTTTTTAATGATACATAAATACAGATTTTCATGTTCTTCCATAAAAAATGGATTCAGTCCTTAAGAAGAGTTTCAGCTTAGTAACTCAATGTGAAAACATTTGTAACTGCATTATGGCTCATTTGGGATTGAAGTGGTTTAAAAAAAAGAGAGATCTTGACATTGAGTGATCCACATACTTATGCAGGGGGCAATGGGTGATCGGCTCTGCTGGTAGCCTTTAGCACAACGGTTGCATGTGATACCCGTCACACCGTCTTTACAGGGGCATTGGCCTGTGGTTTGGTTACAGGTTTTGCCCGCGGCCCCCACAGGATGGCAATCACAGGCTGCGAGGAACAGAAGAAAAGAGATAAAAGAACACACGTGTGGGGAAACGCAGAAACAAACAGTACATACATACAAAAAGCACAGATAATCTATAAAAGTGCCTATAAGGGCTCAAGTTTAGGGAAAAAAAGAGGGTGGAAATTGGTGAAGCAGTTGAAAAAGACACTGTGTGTTTGTGTGAAAGTGGTGATGATTCTCTGAATAGTGACAAAAGCATGCACACACCAATACACAAATTCAACACAAAACATACATATGGTAATCAATCATTTTACAAGTATTTTTTTAGTGTCCTGGGAATGCTTTTTTTTTTCAAAGTGTGCGTTAATCTCAAACCATAAACACATGAAGACACAACACTTCAAGGAAAGCTCTCTCTGAACTGTTTTTTACAGCAGCCCCCAAAATGTATGCTATTTTACAAGAAAGAGAGAACTATTTTAAAACACTTGATTATAATTATTATTTATATTATTATTTTATTCAGATGCTCAATTTTAGATGCCCAGTCCGTATTTGAAAAATATGGTTGAATACTACACTTAGTTCATTTCTGAGTTGAATGTGTACTCGTTCGTTGTTCATTTGTGTATAAATACAAGAATTCATAAATTTTGTTGTTACTGATTTAGGGAAATAAATGATAAGTGACAATACAGGTTTTAGTTTAAACAATTGTTTAAACAGATTTTTAAAACGATTGTATTTTCTCATGACAGGTGTAGAATAAATGATAGATAGATAGATAGATAGATAGATAGATAGATAGATAGATAGATAGATAGATAGATAGATA
>CAIGQV010019356.1:24678794-24708529 GCA_903798115.1 Danio jaintianensis | reverse complement strand
ATAGATAGATAGATAGATAGATAGATAGATAGATAGATAGATAGATATAAAAATGTATATGTATGTATTAAATAAACTACAATATAACAACAAATATTGTCACAAAATAAATATTCCTGAATAAAATATACCTTCTTCACATATGTTTTTACAACATGTGCTTCTCCAGAGCGAGTTGATAGGAACATTAAGCTTATGCCAATAATGTCTGTCACATTTCCTTTCTCTTGGGAGGTCTCCTTCTGACATATGGCTCAGCGTCTCTCTCCACTTCTTAAACCGTGTGAACTGATTGTATTGCCTTTGTGTCAAAACTCCTTTCAAGTCCATTTTCTTAAATTCCCACCATGGGTGGCTGCATTAAAGTCATTTAGCAAACAGCAACCACTGCTGAAACCAATGCTGAAGTGATACTCTGTCAAATGTTTTGCACATTAAATGAGTAAATTGGCTCATATATTTTATGAGTAATGAAGCACAGAGAGCTGAGCTCAAACTGTATTTCTTTCTGCAAGCAGTGAAGTGAATGTTGGTACTGAACAGAGAATCAGACACTCCCTGCATGTCTGTCTTTTCTCTCTTGTCATTCTCCTCATTGAAGCCAACTTTATGTCTTGTCGTGGAGCTGTCATTATGTAGAAAGTGTCCACACTTTGTCTCTCATCGCAAATGTGCAGTAAAACACCCTAAAGACACCTCAATAAACACCTCGGATGACTAATTCTTAATAAATGAAACAGGTTCACAGCCTCAAATGTGAAACAGGTCATGTTGTTTTTGTGTCTTTTTGAAAAATGAATGGCCTTAAATTGGTTTAGAGTCTTAAACAAGCTTTCTGCTGCAATATATAATTGGGTCCTTGTGGCTGGATCATTATTTGAGGGATTAACAGCATTTAGCATAATATGGATTACAAATAAATAATGATTATTTCTGGCACTATTTCTTAGAAAAGAAAAAAAAGATTACACAGATACACATTAACAGGTCTTTAAAATATTAAATTGAAGTTTAAATAAATTAGCCACAACATGTAAACAATATAGACATTAGACAGAGACAGTTTATTAACCTTTTCTGTATGATTTTAGTCAATTTTAGAAGTCTACTGACATAATGCAAAGCAATTAAACATAAAACCCTATATAACTGAGAAACTGACGAAGCAATGCAGATTTTATAACCCAATGCGCTTTCATTGCAAGTACCTTGTCATTATTTTTATTTTTGCTTAGTTTTAAACAAAACAAGAAAAGACCATCAAATCTTATTATTTCAAAAACAAGTTCTATTTCAGGCCACCAAAATTCTGTACAACAGAAAATAGTTGAAAATTGTGTCATGATGATGATCAAACATTTTAGGTTTATCTTAAAGACCTTGATTAGCTGATTATTTAATTAGGGGTATAGCTAACTGATTATGGCTATGGGTGAGCATGATCATGAAGAAAATAAGGAAACAACATTTTATAGACATTTTATATAAAAAAAAATGTATAGACATTTTAAGTCATTTTGTAAGTTTATACCAATGATAAATCAAATCGAAGCTTTCTCTTGGAGAAAATGGCACGTGCCTGACAAACTGTCCAAATGACACTGTAAATTATTGTAAAATGCAAGGGTGCAGGTGTTAGTCTCTCAAATATCTCAGCTTCTGCTGTCTGATAACAGCCTGTCTGGAGAGTGTTTAAGTGGTCGCCCACTTAACAGTGAAGTGCTGCTGCTACACAGATGCTGAAGTAGATATGGATCTACTGTTTCCTCTCCTCATCCACTAACTCTCACTGCTGACACGTCCCTGGTGTAGAAAGAATCAAACTGAAAGATTAGAGCTTAAAGCCCCCACCAACCCACTTGAAGACTCTTTTCAAATTAGTATTAACAGTTATTAAACACATATTATATATTTGACTTGTTAGGCAAGTCAGAACATGTAAATGGACTTTTGTGTAAATCAACATGTAAATTAAGTAAGCTCTGCTTAATGAGAGCATTAAATTCTGTTGAAAGAGACCTGCACACAGCAGATTGCACAATGTGAGAAGTTTCGATCTCTGCCAGTAGCTCCCCATAAAGCTGCTGTTTGAAGTCTGAGCTCCTCTCCTCCATTTAAAACATCATGTTGCGAGTCGATGGTGCAATTTGTGTGTTGTTGGAGTTTTGCCAGTTCAGTCCAGTCATGATTATTGGAGTTATTAGTTTCTGCACTGGCCCACTAAAAACTTCTGAAGCCAATAAAGGGAAGAGAAAATGCGAGCGGCTTAAGTATTGCTGATATCTTTTGAGAGTCTGTTTTTGCTTAGCTTCATGGTTTGGAGTGTTTTTTATTTCTTACTTTTTTAGATAAACTTCTTTTTAAATTAATTTCTCTTTTGCTAAACCAAGCATTAGGATGATCATTTGTTTAAATTATGGATGTCACTTCAAGCACCAAAACTGGCTGTTGTACTTTTTATGGGCTACATTCTCATCTAATTGAAGCCAGCCACGATGTTTTTTTATCTAATGAGAAAAATGAGGTAATGTAAAACAATATTTTCAAATCCCCAACAGAAGAGGGTTATTTATTTGTGGTTAATAATAGCACCTTGTTTTGTGACAATGTGAAACATGCAAAATGGAAAGTGCAAAAATGTGTGTTCTGCAAACATGATCCCCACTAGCGTACTTCTTACTACCTATCTTCGATTTTTTCCAGAACCCTATTGAGAATGGTGAGAAAACAAGCCTTTTACTTAGTCTATTTGTATTTAAACCCATGGCAACCACGCACTGAAGGCACAATTAGATTGACTGGCTAACATCTCGCTGCTTCTGATCCCATCAGAGGCTGATGTCATTCTCTGTAGCTTGCTAGTTTTAAGAGTTTGCAAACCATATAAACTGAAACATTCCATATAATTCACAACCAAGATTCCATACTAACCAAAAATGTATGAAATATTAACAGCCCACCCATTGGGGTGACGGGCTGACAGTTTGCAGAGCACTGCACACTTATATGATCTAAGTGTGGCTAACTGTGTTAAACAAAATGCCTCATTTAACAAATCAGTTCTATTTCAAAGAAGTCACTCACTCCAGTGGGCAGGAGAAGTGGTGAAGTAAATGTTTCCAAAGCAGCGCAAAGGAAACTTATGGAGCAAACAACTCAAAGAGAAGAACAAGATGCACCTTGCAAAGCAAAGCTGCCTTTACTTTGTATGTTTACAATGTGGTTTATGAAGGATGAAGCCACAAATCAAAGGACTGAAGTCTCATTAGAAGCGCTAACTTAATGCAGCCTTTCTGCATGCATCTTAAAGGAAATGTTCAAGTGGAAATGGAAATAAAATGGAAAGAGTCTGCTGTAATATATCACTTTACATAGCCATTTGCCATTGCAGTTTGGTGCATGTAGAGCACTTTTTATGCTGTCTTTTTTAGTATAAAACAAACATAGCTCTATTTTAACGATCTAAGCACAAAGTCTAAAGCGCATGACGCAAAAGGACAAGAGGAGTATCTGAATCCACTTTTACTATTTTAAGGAGGGGAAAAATGGTCTGTGCACAAGGCGCGTGGTCTAAAAGGGTTGTCCTTATTCTCTTAATGAGTTGTGGGTGTGTTTTGAACATAATGCGCATTAAACCAATCAGAGTCTCATCTCCCATTCCGTTTAAAAATCAGTTGCATTGCACCATTGCACATTCTGTATTTACATGGCAGACTTTGTAAGTGGAAAAACTGAACTTCACTGGCGAGAAAACGTTTAAAGACCATATGTGCAAGGTTAAAGACAATCTACAGAATAAACCTCTTTCATTTTGGCTCTTTTATTCGACCATGGATTCGGGAAACAATGGTGGACACACTCCGCCTCATTACGTATTTAGTTTCGTAATTTCATTTGTTAAGCGCAAATATTTGCATCAAAACTATTTCTAAATTCAGTTCTAATTTCCAGCAAAGGAATAAACGAACAGTGACAATGAAGTTTGGTTAAAAAACTCAGTTATATCCAAACACACTTCCTATTCCCCATGGTGATGCATACTGTACTTTTTTTTTTTTTTACATTTTTTTGTTGAGTGATTGCTGTACCCCACAGCACATACTTGCATTTACCCGTGCATTTCTACTTCTGCATTCTCTTTGTGCTGCTCTGGCAATAACACTTCCGAAAGGCTAGCAGGCAGTGGGGTTTTTATGTTTCTTGTGTTGAGTTTCTTCGCAGGTGTTTTGAGTTTACACCAGAAATGTGTGCAATGCTGCTGTAGATGTAGCTCAAACTCACACTCATTAAAGGAAGAAAGAGGTGGGGACTGGTGAACATGCAACAACTTTAATCATAAAGTAAACAAAACAAAAGTATCCATCTGGAGCTCCTGGCTTTGCTACCACAGCTTTCAGCCCCACCCACATTTATCACCACTACCAAGCTGACCAATCACAGTTCTTGCGCTACGCATCAGCGCGACTTGTACACTGTAAAAAATGATCCGCCAATTAGTTCATTCATTCATTTATTCATTTTCTTTTCAGCTTAGTCCCTTTATTAATCTGGGGTTGCCACAGCGAAATGAACCACCAACTTATCCAGCATATGTTTTACGCAGCGGATGCCCTTCCAGCCGCAACCCATCACTGGGAAACATCCATACACACTCATTCACACTCATACACTACGGACAATTTAGCTTACCCAATTCACCTATTCCGCATGTCTTTGGACTTGTGGGGGAAACCGGAGCACCCGGAGGAAACCTCCGCCAACACGGGGAGAACATGCAAACTCTACACAGAAATGCCAACTGACCCAGCCGAGGCTCGAACCAGCGACCTTCTTGCTGTGAGGCGATTGTGCTACCCACTGCGCCACCGTGAGGCCCTCCGCCAATTAGTTATCACAACTTAATATTTTGAGTTAAGTTAACTTATATGGATTGAATGTGTTGACATAACATCCTGGTTACATACGTAACCCACGTTCCCCAAATAGGGAACGAAGACGTGCGTCTGGTAACAGACTATGGGAGTACGTCAGACGACCAATCACTCTGAAGAGTAAGAAAACGGGCCAATGAAATGCCAAAATGAATTGGCAGAGCTCTGCTCCACAGCTGGCAGTGATGAGCCATTAGTGCTATATAAGCTGCCCGCTGAGGAGTGAGCATCAGAATTTGCCTGCTGAAGAGCCGATCACTCAGCTAACAGCTGGAGACACACGTCTCCATTCCCTATTCGGGGAACATGGGTTACGTACGTAACCAGGACGTTCCCCTTCATACGGGAACTTCAACGTGCGTCTGGTAACAGACTATGGGAGACTGTATGGAAAACGCCACAGCAGCTAAGCCCGTCACGCTCCTGATGTGAAGTTTACCAAGCATAGTGTGAGCGCACAAGCATCACCAAGAGCGCAACCTTCCAACGTCCCCTAGGCCCTTAATTACCATTACATGGGAATAATTACAATTTAGATCAGGGGTCGTAAATGAGCTTTTACCTAGCTAATATAGTCAAGGGATTTTAGAAATACGACAGTACGTTGGGAAAGCGTGCCAGTCCCCGAAGGGGGAGGACGCTGCGGAGACCACCTGCTACCCAAGAGGGGAGACTTGATGGTAATAGAGCATATGGACTAGCCGTGATGAGGGGGAGTACTACATATGATAAGCTGGTTAGCGGGTAGGGAAGACACGGGTCCGCCTGGTCAGGGGGAACACTCCGTGGCTGAAATAAGCATATGGGATCCCCATCAGGGACCGCGCATAGCTGGCACCGAACCTCAGCATGTGGGAAGACCAAGAGTGGGCATACCAGACATCACACTGAGCCAGGCACTCGGCTCCTCCGCTGAGTCAGGTGCTGGGGGAATTCTCTAGGGTTCGCCAAGCGGGAAACTTACTAGCAGAATAGAAAAAGCGCACGTATCTCCGGGTTAGGGAGCATGGCGCAGCAAGCGGTTTTGACACCGAGCTTAATTTCGTCCCGATTGACTGGAGTGACCCAGTAATCGGGAGGAAACCGACTCCACTCGAGGATTATAAAATCTCGTGAATGTGTTAGGTGTCGCCCAGCCCGCAGCTCTGCATAATCTGTTAAGAGGCGCTGCGTACTCAGGTTGAAAAGGAGGCACCGCTTTTTTTTTTTTTTTAAGTGTGCTTTCTCTCCCGGGGGACACAGCTTGCCCTGGCACATGAGGTGAGGGCAATGGCATAACTATAAAATGGACCAACCTCTGCTTTGATACGGCACTTCCCTTCTGCCGATCATAACAGAAAAGAGCTGCTTAAAGACGTATGCTCTACGTGTCACATTAAGCGCAGTGCGCGGACATACAATAAAAGGGCTGGGTCTGCCTCCTCCGCAGACAGCGCTTGCAGGCTCACTACCACTTTTAATATTAAAAGGGGTGGTAGGAACCTTGGCACAAGCTGAACCAGGGTCTCAGGTAAACGTGAGAGTAGGCCGGTCCATATTCCTGGCACGATTCGCTGACCGAAAATGCCACCGGAATCCTAACCCTCCTGACTGATACCAACGCGACCAGCAGAGCTGCCTTCATGGACAGAAAACTTATAGGTACTGAGTCGAGTGGCTCAACGGACCTAACCATAACCGGTGGGGCTAGAGAGATCCCGAGAGGGCAAGAGAGGGGGGCGGGGATGGAATTAACCATCTCGCGCCACGCACCTCTGAGGAACCGGCTGATAAGGTTATGCTTTCCCAGCGCGCTACCATTCGCCGCCCCACGGAGAGCGGGGATGGCAGCACGCCAAACCTTCAGTGTGGAGGGTGACAGCCTGCGCTCCAGTTATCCTGAAGGAAGAAAACACAACACTAATCTGGCATGTCCGGGGTTCTTCTCAGAGAGAACTCCACACAACGAATAGACTCCACTACAGGACATAGGCTTGCCTGTACAGGGTGCTCTAGCCTGAGTGACGGTGTTAACCATCTACTGATAGGTCACCTAAGTCCACCGCGCTCTGTCTAGAAACCCTCAATGAGGGTTCCAGAACGCTGCGCGGGTGCCAGAGGGTGCCCGTCCCAGAAAAAGGAGTACTTCTTCCGGGGAATTCGTCAGGGAGGGCCATCACGAAGAGTGTAAGTCTGGAAACTCGGGTCCGGTTGGGCCAAGGAGGCGCAACGAGCGAGACCCGTACCTTGTCTCCCCGACCTTGCACAGAGTCTTTGCGCGCAGGCTCACTGGGGAAAAACACATATTGCATAAACCCGGGGCCAGCTGAGAGCCAGCGCATCCGTGCAGAGCAGGGAAAGCAGCTGGCAAAGGACCGCTTGGGAGAAGCGACAGGATGTCCTGGGCCTCTCTGAAGCGTGCCCATAACAGCTGGACTGTGCCGGGTTGGAGTCTCTATTCTCCCAGAAATGTAACTGTCGTGAGAGCATGTAAGCTGGCACGGTAGAGCTCGTATGGGATATGAACGGCGAGCAGCTATTAAGCCGCATGACTCTGGAGGAGCAGATGGCGAGCGAGCTGTGACATGCGGCGGTAGCGCACATCAGCCAAACGGTTGATGTGCGCTATCGCAGCCATGTTGGCCGTCCTAACCAACACGTGTGTCCCCTCCTGTACCGGTAGGAACCGGCAGAGAGCGAGAAACACTGCCAACAACTCCAGGCAATTGAATGCCAATGCAACCGAAGTCCGGTTTACGAACCTGCAGCTGCATGCTCGATATACACAGCTCACCAGCCCGTACTGGAAGCATCCGTCAGAATGACAGCATGACTGGACACTTGTTCTAAGGGCACCCAGGCCCGTAGAAGGCAAGGTCCATCCAGGGGCTGAAGGTGCGGAGACACAGCGTAGTGATGGACACCCGGTGCGTCTCCACGTGCCATGCCCATCTGGGGACCCGATCGCAAAGCCAGCGCTGAATTGAGTGGCGTGATAGCGGCTACAAAATGTCATATGCCCCAGGAGCCTCTGAAAAACTTCAGTGAAACCACTATAACTGCCGAATTAAACGGACAGGGCAGCACTAGCCCAGCGCGCTAAAAGCGCACCGTGATGGAGACCAGGTCCAGCTCCAACCCGAGATGAGAGAAGCTCTGCACAGGGCATCCTCCACGCATGGAACCGGGAGAGCCCGAAGGGGAGGACCATTTACTGCTCGGGTCCCGTTGCACACCGGTAAAAACACGGTTATTAGGAGGCAGAGAGCGAGACATGGAGTGAGCATCCTTCAGGTCTATAGCTGTAACCAATCCCGTGGACGGACGCACTGGGGGATGCGTTTCTGCATGAGCATCCTGATCAGCATCCTGAACAGATGACAGATCAAAACGCGCAGATAGGATTGGTATAACCCACCGCTCTCTGGGTACGATGAAGTGGGGGCGTAAGCCCACTCTTCATCTTGGCTGGAGGGACCGGCTCGATTGTATCCTTCGCCAGGAGGATAACAATCTTCTCACGCGAGACAGGGGTGGCATAGCGATAATCGCTTAAATACACACCCGTGAACTCGGGAGGCCAACAGCGCGTTGAAACGCATAGCCGAGTCTGACCGTCCGTGTGAGCTACTATGACGGGCTGAGCAGCGCTAACCAGGCTGACAGAGTCAGCATCACCGGAACGATCGCTGACGTACCCGCGGAGGGTCAGCTTCGGGATGGGGAGTGCTGAGTGCAGAGCGTCCCGAGGAAGAACTGAAAATAAGAGATTGACTCTTACCTTCCTCCCAGGATCCCGTGGAGAGGCTGGAGGTGCGAGAAAGGAGCTCATCCTCTGGCGCCCTCAAAGCCTGTGGCGAAGTGCACCAAAGCTGAGAGCTGGAAGGCAGTGCGTCCCATGCTGGCAGCAATTGGGCTTCCACACCCAGAGGTAGGAAAAGCTGCTCTTTTCGGATCGCCACATTCGTTCATGGGGGAGCCCCAGCCCTCCACCGGGGAAAGAACAGTTCTCCTCCTCTCCAAGTGGCCCGCCTTAGGTTCGCTTCGCGGTCCGATTACCGGACTTTACGACGACCTATGACAGGAGCATCAACTTCCTGTGGGGGGGCTCGGCGCGTTCAGTAGCCAGTGTAACGGGCTGTGACGGCGGATCATTTTGGAGCCGCGGGAAGAGCGCTCTCGGCGAGGAACAGCCAGCGCGGATGGGTCCGGTGGAGGAGCAGTTTTCTGAGCCCACCAGGAGATGACCTGCTCCATCGCGCACGGCTGATCTCTCACCACCGAGGACTCCTGGGTAAAGTCCCCGACAGTGTCGCTGAGTAGGCCTGCCTGGGATATGGGCACACCAAGAAAGCGTACTTTGTCGGCGCGGCGCATATCTGCCAGGGTAAGCCAAGGGTGGCATTTCCGGACCACTGTGTGGTGGCGCCAACCACCTGAGGAATAGCTTCGTACCCACTGGCCGCCTCGCCATCAGGGGAGGTGAAGGCGGAAGCGCACGAGGACCGGGCGGAGAAAAAACGCCCTTTATGCCAGCGTGCGCTCGCTGTGCACCCCTGGGAAGAAGTGGACGGGAGCTGGAAAATTCATCTTACATCAGGCCGCACGCCACACCTCTAGTCGGTCCGGCGGTGAGACTGGGGGACAAGTCATCTCCAGCCACACCACCAAAGCAGCCCAGGAAGCGCAGCCATCATGTCTGATTCGAGAACCGTGACTACGCATTGCACCCCGTAGGATGGAAGCAAGCCCGGTCTGTCATCTGAGCATGACAGCTCGTCCTCCGATGTCGCAATGGACATCTGATCTCCGGTGTCATCAAGCAGGAGGCGCGGGCTGTCCGCGAGCACCGCATCGACATGCTGGACCCCCAGACCTGTGATGCGATACCCGTGCCCATCATCCGGAGATAGGAACCACTGCATCCAGAAACGCACAGTCAGAACAGCGTCTTGAAAAAGACGTGTTGATTGACTGTGTTGGTCTCTTAGAGAATCTGCTCTTTTAATGGAAACTGATCTTTTGTGAACACCAGTGAAACGCCCAGGGGACAGGAAGCCCACATCAAATGCTGCTGTCGCGTCATCTCCCGCACTGGTGAGTAAACTGGTTTCAGTCTTGAAATCAGGTTGGCAGATAGAGTGTCTTCAGTCTCGTGAGAGGCTCTGTAGTAATTAAATTCTGATGCTCACTCCTCAGCGGGCAGCTCATATAGCACTAATGGCTCATCACTGCCAGCTGTGGAGCAGAGCTCTGCCAATTCATTTTGTCATTTCATTGGCCTGTTTTCTTACTCTTCAGAGTGATTGGTCGTCCGATGTACTCCCATAGTCTGTTACCAGACGCACGTTGAAGTTCCCGTATGAAGGGGAACTTATATATCAAAGTTTTACTTGGCTGAACTTTAAAAAAAGACTTTCAAAAAAAAAGAGTCAGCTGAATTCATATATTAGTTAACTTGTTCAAACATCTGAGCTTTAAATAGTACAAATATGTGCAAAAATTATATTTGTATGCATTTTTTATTTTAATTTTATTTATATATATAATTGTGCTGGTAAATTAAATGGCTTAAGAAGGTTGAAAAATTTGGGCAGGTTTGGGATCATTTTGGATGTTTTGAATGTGCATTTTATGTTAAATATTTAACAAAAAACAAGTGTGTGTACATACTTGTTTTTAGTTTTTAGGCAATTTTTATGCATTTGGGAAAGTTTTGGACAGTTTAAGCTAGAAAAAATCAAGTGCCATTTTCTCATTGTAATATTGTAATATTGTGGCGTGTGTTTGTCTGAGGTTCTTTTCAGATACCTACTTTTTTGGTGAAATTTGTATTTGCAGACTTTAAAATAATAATTAAATTAATTATTTTAAGGTAAGTAATGTGGCACGGTGGCTCAGTGGTTAGCACTGTCGCCGCACAGCAAGAAGGTCACTGGTTCGAGTCCCGGCTGGGCCAAGAGGCATTTCTGTGTGGAGTTAGCATGTTCTCCCTGTGTTCATGTGGTGCTCCTCCAGGTGCTCCAGTTTCCCCCAAAGACATGTGGTATAAGTGAATTGAATAAACAAAATTGGCCGTATTGTGTAAATGAGAGTCAACTTCAATATTTCACTAAAGTTCACTAAACTTAAACCATGTCCATTACACTTGAATTATAAATTCCTATCAACATCATTCTTAATTACAACAACTTATCTATTTAAGTTAACTAAACTTAGTCCACGCCCATTACACTTGTATTGTCTCTGCCTCTGTCTATTGCCTCTGTCAAAATCTTGAAGTTTGCAGACGACACCACACTTATCGGCCTTATTCAGGACGGTGACGAGTCTGCTTACAGACAGGAGGTTAAGGAGCTGGCTGTCTGGTGCAGTCACAACAACCTGGAGCTGAACACGCTCAAAACAGTGGAGATGATAGTTAACAACATATTTTACATGCTAATTTGCACATAACAGCTGCTGTTGTATATAGTAATATTCCTGTACATACACTTGTACATTTGCATTCACTACAACTTTCATTTTTTAAATATATTTATTATCTGTTTTTTGTCCTGTCTCTGTAATTCTGTTGCACTGTAGAAGCTCTGTCACGAAAACAAATTCCTCGTATGTGTGAACATACCTGGCAATAAAGCTCTTTCTGATTCTGATTCTGATATTGTCAAGTCTTGTCAACTTTAACCTGAGTCAAGACAACTTCACTATTTAAGTGAAGTAAACTTTAGGTAAATTTTAAGGCAGCACGAACACTTACTTTTATAAAACATTTTGTTTGTTTTTTACGGTGTAGTTACATCTTTTATGAGGCGCACATCGGGGTCTGCATCAGGGTATGGTGAATGCAATCCAACAATGGAAAAATGGCGCAGTGGAATGGAACAATGTGAATGAGCCCTAATACTTTAGGTTATACTCAATTAATACTTTAGGTTATACTCAATTAATACTTTAGGTTATACTCTTTAGGTTATACTCAAAGGCAAGATATTTTGTTTCATGTTGCTTCCCAATTCACCTACTTATTCTATGTCTTAAAAATATGTACATTTTTGATGAAGAAACAGTACATAATTTTAAGTGTAACAGAACAGTATGGAAGCTTTAATTCACCTCAAATGTTTGCGCATTCAAGTTAATGACCAAACACAGTTTTATAATTGTTCACATTGTTGTTGCAGATTAAATATAATGTGGAAAACTTGAAATCTATATTTTCCATATGGTTAGATATTAATTAGGAATCATTCAAACATCTTTACCAAACCCTCTCCACTTAGCCATCATTCTTGCGAGTTCACCATGTTTGAAGTTCTCAAACACTTTTTACCCATGCTTGTAGTTCTAATCGAATTCATGTCAAATGCACAATGTATTAGAGGTTAGAGGGGACATAGATATGTGAATTTAAAATGGAAATAGTAGAGATCTGGGTAACTTTCAAATACTCATTTCAACATACTATGATTTGGAACATGTTAAATATATTTTTGAATACTATTTAGGATGGATTGTTTGTGAATTGATACAGCACCACTACTCTTTTCTCCAAACAATGGTCACTATGAATGTTTTTGTTACCAACATTCAACATTTCACAAAAGAAATAATGCCATAGAGGCTGGGAATGGCACAAAGCTTAGAAAACAATAAAATAATTTATGCTAAAAACTTTCAATTAAACAAATCACATGTATTTAATAGCTCTTTATTGATGCGTTTCCAGTTTAATTAAGTACTTCTACTACTACTACTACTTCTACTACTATTACTCCTACAACAACAAAAAAACAAGAATTAATAATAATAATAATTCTCCAATTTACTCTGCTGTTTTATTATAATAAATAATAATTATTATTTATTTATTTATTTATAAAACTATGGTAATTTATGTTTACATTTATCTGTGCAACAAAAGTGTCTGTATTTAAAGAAGACGCAGAATGTATAAATTGCCAATTTTAGTCAAGTGCACTGAAATGAACTGTGTATGAGGCACTGAACACTAAATTAAAGCTCGGGAAAAGAGCAGCCCGTTCTGTAAGTGTTTTTCATAAAAAAAATGTATTGTTATAGGATACTGTTGCCACTATTTCACTGCTCTGATTAAGAATGTGAGGACTTGTCAGAGGAAAAAGAGAAAATATATGGCGAACACATTAAATTGATGAGCATGAGTGGAGTAAGGCATTTTACTTTGCAACATACTTACACCTATTTTCATTAACGTGCAATACATTGCATATTTAGCTTGTAAAAATATTTTCTTTGGCAGGAACGAAATATCATGCTTCATATCATTTGTCACCTTTCTGTAATTACCACATGCATTTTTTGTCCATCTGTTTTGATGAAACCTAATACCGCTGTATATCTTGGACAGTGTTTGATTGTAATTACATTAGGGGCTCTAACTCTGGCAAATTTCAGGATTAAACCTAACAAAACGCCTTAAGTTACAACATTTGTAAATCATGATGAAATGTGTTTTGAGAACTATTTCAAATGAAGCAACAATAGATATGATGTGGTCCACTCAGATTAACATGCGGGCTCGCTCTCATTTGAAAAGTGCCAGTGTTTTCCTGTGATTGAACCTCAAGAGTGTGTAATGTAGGCGACCCGAAGGGAACCGATACAAGCAAGTAAAACATTGAACAATACACAACAAGAAAAGGGAAACGTATTTAATTTGAGCCTATTACTGATAAATGCTTGTAGCAAATGAACCTGAAGACATACTGTATGACTTCACCAGAAACAGAACAAATGTGGATTATTGTTGTGAAAGAAGAAAAGCAATGAGAAATACACTAATAATTCTTCTCTGATGACACTGGTAATTCTGTGATAAGGTAAAAGCTACAGGGGAAAATAACAAAAAAAATAAAAAAATAATTAATTAATTTAGATCAAACAAGAATTAAAAAAAGAAGTGAGATATATCAATTACAAATACTTAAATACTTTTTAAAAAATGTCAGTTTCTGTTTATTTACAGGTATGAATAGCATTATGTGACCTTAATCATACCTCTCTCGATCTTTGATGTTTCAGCTGTGACTTTTATTGACATTTTAGTACTTTGAAACAATATTTTGTATACTAAATAAAATATAGAGAATTAAGTTTGCAAAAATAACAGAAAAAAAAGTACTATTTTTAAATGTCATTAAAAGTCACTTCTTAAAAATAAAAAAAACATTTCAACATTAAAAGTTGTTGGAGAAAAGATTAAGGTCCCATAATGCAATTCAAAAGCAAAAATATATTTTGTGATTTTCCTATCACAAACTAGGAAAAACTGTTAATTTACAGTTCTCAATTCAAACATGTATAAATGAATTCTTGAACTTGGGTATATTTTACTTGGAATTCTTTGTTATGTTTAAAAGAGGAAATCAAAGCGCTAAAATTAAGTAATATCAACTTAAATTTTTGATACTGGCGCAGTTTGTGTTTTATCATTCCTTTTGATGTTGTGTGCAGTAACCTGATGTTTTATGACATCTCAGGGTTCATTTTGTACACACAGAGAGAAGAAAAAAGCATGCAAATGCAATGTGATTCTTCGCTTATCAGTTAAATAATAAGCATTCAGCAAATCACCCTTAAAAAGGAGGAAAAGTTTGCATTGACTTGTATCAGTGATGCAATTTCAATTTCAATTCCAGAATTGATTTTTCATAAAAGTTTGATTCAGTTACACATCTTTTACTATGAAAGCCTACATGAATATTTTGAATCCCCTATTAATAATTCTCTAACAATCTAAAAGAGCATTACAGCTATTTTTAAGAGTTTTCCTTGAACCATTAGCGAATTCCAGTTGGTTTGTTGACCCTAATTCCAAGTGCCTGGGAAATCCTTGATGGCCTCTGTCTCAAATCTCAGGGAAACAGAAGAGTTCATTAACTTTCCAAGCAAAGCACGATCATTTTAATAAAACTAGAAAAAAAACGGCTCAGGGTCATCGGAGACCTGCAGGATTATTCACCCTTGATTTTAATTACAGAAGCCCTGCAAAAATGGAAACATTTTTTAAGCAGAAGACTGATCTACTGATGAAGCTTGACTGAAACACTGAATCTGTGATGAGTTTCTATCATTAAATGTTTCAGATTCGGTTTTACTTTATATTAGGTGGCCTTAACTAATATGTACTTGCATCAAAGTATAAATACAATGTTATGTTATGTATTGCAGAACACTTCTGGTGGCCTTGAGGTGGGATACGGGTAGGATAAGGGACAGGTTTGGTGTTATGGGTAGGTTTAAGGATGGGTTAAGGTGTAAGGGATGGTCAACAGAAATGAATTACAGATGTAATAAGATGCAAGTATTTTTTATCAATCATAAGTACAATGTAAAAACAAGTATTTACACAATACGTACATTGTAACAAATTATTAATTTCAGAGTAAGTACATATTAATTAAGGCCACCCAATATAAAGTGGGACCACATATTTAAATTCACACCGAATTTTTAACTATTTCAAATGTAATTTTTTCAATCTGCACTTTGTAGTGAAGCGTTTGCAAAATTCTGCAATGAAATGCATAATTTGACCAGATCCCAAAAGAGGGAAAACCTCACCAATGACAGTAACGGGATGCTGAAAGAATCAAGTCTTGTTCATAGGAGAAAGGAAGTGAAAACAAAAAGAATTTTTCTCTCAATAAGACACATAGCATGGGGGTTAGAGGAACACACAGCCGGATGATGAATGTCTGTTTGCATTCCAAGTCGACAGGAGAATCAAACGAGAGCCCAGAGAGGGGTAAATGTCAGTCTGGAGTATGGTAGAATGGATATGTTGGTTAGGTTATGCATTTTTGTAATGCCTTTCCATGCAGAGAATATTATTATATGCTCATTAATCTTTTTTCATATTCATCAGGTGGAATGTGATCCTTAGTCTGAGAGCTTAAGAAAACAACACATTCACTTTTACTTGAATTAAACGGGTTTGATTTTTCTTGAAAAGGGGGTTCTTAAATTAGATGAAGTTCTTCATTCGAAAGTGTTACTTTACAATCTGAAGACAATACATCACATTTTGCTGCCTGCATCAAATGAAACGTACTAAAATGATTTATATAAAAAGATAAATCAATAATAAATTTGAGTAAAATTCATCAGCTTTCATGTTTCAGGGTGGAAACCTTTAGTGAAAAAATGTCAAAATATAAGGCATATAATATTCATTCATTCATTTTATTTTCAGCTTAGTCCCTTTATTAATCAGGGGTCGCCACAGTGGAATGAACTGCCAACTTATCCAGCATATGTTTTACCCAGCCGCAACCCAACACTAGGAAACACCCATACACTCTTGCATTCACACTCATACACTATGGCCAATTTCACCTATAGCGAATGTCTTTGGACTGTGGGGGAAACCGGAGCACCTGGAGGAAACCCACGCGAACACAGGGAGAACATGCGGCATACAATATATTTATGTAAAAAGAAACAACATATTTATTCCGAATTGTACTTATTAAAACGTATACAAGAATAAGTGAGCATACAAATGTTTATTATATTTTAAATACATCCTGCAGACAAACAGGGGAAGCTAATGGTTAGAAGATTTTAAATGACTTAAAATTATATATTTTGGGCTACACTGTAATCTTAAATAAAGTATTTTAATTTCATCAAATAAGTATTGTCGTAAATATGCCTTTTTTTGTCTTTGACCTAAAGTTGAAGGCAAAATTATTACTAATTATAATTTTTTATTCTTTTTCAAATATTTCTTTTAATGATGAGTAACAGAACAGGTACATTTTCATAGTATGTCCTATAATATTTTTGCTTCTGAAAAAAGTTGTATTTCTTTTAATTTGGTTGGAATAAAATCAACTTTTATATATCTAAAAAAAAAAACACTTTATTGGGGAGGCATGGTGGCTCAGTGGTTAGCACTGTCACCTCACAGCAAGAAGGTCGCTAGTTCGACTTCCGGCTTGGCCAGTTGGCATTTCTGTGTGGAGTTTGCATGTTCTCCCCGTGTTGGTGTGGGTTTCCTCCGGGTGCTCCGGTTTCCCCCACAGTCCAAAGACATACGCTATAGGTGAATTGGGTAAAACAAAATTGGCCATAGTGAATGAGTGCATGTGAGAGTGTATGGGTGTTTCCCAGTACTGGGTTGCAGCTGGAAGGGCATCCGCTGTGTAAAACATATGCTGGAATAGTTGGTGGTTAATTCTGCTGTAAACAGAAAAAAAAACTGAAAACATTTTTTTTTTTTTTTTTTTTGTTTGGCTAGAGAATAAACCACTGTTATCCAATACATTTCCTAATTAACCTAACTTGCCTACTTTGCCTAATAACCTAGTTAAGCTTTTAAATGGCCCTTTAAGTCAAACACCTACAAAATAGAGAAAAATATTAAGTAGGCTACTAAAATATATAAGTTACTAGAAAATATTTATTAAAACTATTAAGTTTAAAAAAGTGTTGAACAATAAAATTACAGATTTTTCAATATACTTGTATAACAGTCATATCTAAGCTCAAATCTAAGCTGTTTTTGTATAAAGTTTAATTTAGTTGAATAAATAAGAGATCAATGTCATTAAATGTCTAAAATAAAAGAAAACAACTGCCATACTTTTCAATTCTGCTGAAAGTCACATTAAACAATTCAAATATACACAATCCAAATTCCTATCTTTTCCAATCAATTTAAAGGTAAATAAACGAACCACAATGGCTGCTGTATAACAGCAGGAATAAAGTTAATTGCTTTGTAGTGTGAATGTTGTAAATGAGGACTCATGCATGCTGTCGGTATATATTGCGGGAAAACAAACACCTTCTCTTCAGCTTTTCAAGTAGAACATTCTCACATGATGCATAAACATTCCCTACCGTCTTCATTGTCAGTTTGACAGATGCTTTTATTTATTTACCTATTTATCTGTTTGGGCAAACAGAGACTTTAACTTTCAGCACGTTTTACCCAGAGCTAAATCTGGAAGTAAATGATCCTAAGCCATCACGGACAGCAGCAGAATGGACCTTGTTATGAAGAGATGCTAAGGTGTGACGGGGGCCTGTTTGCACAAAGCTTTTGCACCTCTGATCTCACCCCACGGCAAAGTTCGGCAAGAAATCCCTATCGGTTTTTTTCTTTCTCTTTTCTTCGAGACAGCTTGCAGGTAAAGCGAACTGAACACCTGTGAAACGTTGCGCTTCTTCTCATCCTGTCCATCCTCCCCCTAACCTCAATTCCTCTCACACATCTGACCTGTAACAAGGATCAGTTCACACCTCTGCTCTGTTTGTTTGGTTTGTCCTGTCAAACCATCCCCCCAAATGAAGCCCAATAACTCAGAAAGATGTAACCTTCCTCCTCCTCCACCCACATCCCTGTCCTTGGGCTGCTTGCTGACAGAGTCTCATGGGGGTGAAGGAGTGCAGGAATGTGAGGATTGTTCCTTTGGACCTGCTGACTCCCTCATTTGAGGCGTAACACATTAAGAATAGTCACCAGCTCATCTAATTGGTTCCTTTGTGGTACTGTGTGAATTTCTTTGTGTGCAAAACAGCTTGCTAATCACTTAGCGTTATTGTTCTCTGCATTCCTAAAGAAACAATAGAAACCATCGTAGAATTAGTAATGGATTTAATGGTTCAAATGGAAATTGTATTGGTTTTAATGGGAACTGTAATGTCCCTGTGGGTCTCTACTTGTAAATGTTTGGCTAGAACTAACAAATCCAAATGGAATATGTCTCAAAACACAACAGAAACCATTAAAATGTCACAGGTGTCATTTCATTGAAATCGAGATTCATACACAAACTGAAAGCTGTATAACTAAGCCTTCCATTGATGAATACTTTGTTAGGATCGGGCGGTATTTAGTCAATATACAATTATTTGAAAATCTGGAATCTGAGGGTTCAAAAAAATCAAAATACTGAGAAAATCGCCTTTAAATTAAATCCTTAGCAATGTGCATTGAGTTTTTATATAATTACAGCAGAGCATTTACACAAAGAATATATATATGTATAATGTAAAAAAATTTTAATTGTCTGATATTATTTGTATTATCTTATTATTTTAATGTGCTACAAAATTAAGTGAAGGTTAAATATTTTTTTATTATATGTTTTTAACAAAAAGTTTATGAATCTCAAACTATCACGAGACTCTCTACTCGTTTTTTCTGCTTTAGTCTGAAGAAATATGCTAAATAAATAAAACTTATATATATTGTTATTTAATTTCTTATTTCTTCTTCTTCTTCTTATTATTATTATTATTATTTATAAACCCTCTATTTAAAGAGTGGAGGTTTCTAACCTTGACACTTTCAAAAATGATCAACACAAATCAGAATAAAATGAGAGTGTATTCTTCTACATTAGGTAAGTTATGTTTTTATTCCACCCTTTGTGTACCCAACTGTACAGTTTTTATATGTAGAAGAAAGTTATATTTGCTTTAAATAACTGAAATGTAAAAAATATGGTATGGTTAATAATGATATTTGTAATGGAAACCATTAAAACTTTTGTGATGGCTTCTATTGTTTTTTTCCAGCAGGGTAAAGAAGAGTCAAGTGGTAAGTTGCAGACTTTGGGGTCTTAAGACCAAACCTGGTCGCCCTTTTTTGCCCATGGTGTGCAGATTTAGTATCCTTCATACCTTTGCAGGCCTTTCTGTGAGAGATGGGCTTGGACATGTCTCTATAGTAGCCCTCTTTGCAGTAGTGGCAGTGGCGACCTGCTGTATTGTGGCGGCAGTTCAGGCAGACTCCTCCACTTTTCCTTCCAGAGAGTTTGTAAAGCTCCATGTTGAAACGACAGCGCCTCGCATGGAGGTTACAATTGCAGGCTGCAGAAAAAGAAAAAGAAGATGGCTTTATTTAAATATAATATTCTCTACAGCAATGATTCTCAAGATCTGAACGATTACATCAGTACAAAAAAATACCAGTTACTCAATACAATAATGTTTAATAATAATAATCATATGCTCAACATTCATTCATTCATTTTCTTTTCGGCTTAGTCCCTTTATTAATCCGGGGTCGCCACAGCGGAATGAACCGCCAACTTATCCAGCATATGTTTTACGCAGCGGATGCCCTTCCAGCTGCAACCCATCACTGGGAAACATCCACACACACTCATTCACACACAATTTAGCCTACCCAATTTACCTATACCACATGTTTTTTGGACTTGTGGGGGAAACCGGAGCACCCGGAGGAAACCCACGCGAACACGGGGAGAACATGCAAACTCCACACAGAAACGCCAACTGACCCAGCCGAGGCTCGAACCAGCGACCTTCTTGCTGTGAGGCGAACGTGCTACCCACTGCGCCACCGTGACGCCCTATGCTCAACATGACTTATATTAATAAATATTATCACAATTTGAAAATAACTATCTATTTTAGATCTATTTAAAAAAATCATTTATTCCTGTTAAAACTGTCATTACTCTACTATTTAGTGTCATACGATCCTTCAAAAATATGCAGATCTTTTGCTTGTATTTTTATTTTTATAAAATGTATTTTATTTTTATTATTATACTATTATTTAACAATATAATTATACTTATTTTTTGTTGGGTTATTTTTTTTATTTCATGGCTCATTTGTACAATATAATTTGTACATTTTAATAAAATTGGCTTATCCAATGAGGGGTAGGTTTGGGGACATGCCTTATTATAGAAATCATATGTTTTCATACAAAACAAACAAATTAGCCACTTTTCTGACAATACGTATAATAGATACATTTCCTTGTGAGATCAGATTTTGACAAACAGAAACAGAGTTCACCATCTAAAACATGACTCTTTTATAAGATTGTAAATGTTTTTAATTGCCACCTACTTAATTTAATGTGTCCTTATTACACAAGCATGTTTTTTTTAACACTATACCACATGAAGCACATTTTCAGGTTAACCTATTTTTTTAGGTGCAGAAAATTAATTAGATGCACAAAAAAATACAACACTGAATGAAAAAAACGAGTTCTGATAAGAATCACCCAAAACACTACTGCTCTGCCACATGAATGTATCGTACATAAAACTCATTAGCTCAAAATCAGCAATGAAATGAACTTTTCTATTCTTTATGCAGTAGAGATACGAGCCTCGGTTTGACAGCTATGCCTTTACCAACTGCAATTGAAGTGCAAGAGAATTAACTTGCTGTTAATGAGGTCAGTTTCTCAGCTTTCTCTCTGACCAGAAGGGCTCTTTTACCAAGCCACATCAGTCAAGACCTCCAATTACCATTCCATTCCCAATCCCCTCCATGCACAAGAAGCCGCGCTCCTGCTTATTTACTAATGAATAAAGTTGCAGCCACCAAGTTTAATTACCGTCTGATGTTTATTCATGACTGATTTGTGTGCAGACATGTTCTCTTTCATTAAGGCTGGGTGAGACATTGGTGTGGCTCCTCCTCATGTATTATTCAACAATAAATCCCAACCCTCCTACCAAAATGCTTTGGGCTGTTCGAGCGCAGACAACTTTTGGCAAAGCTGATGCACATTCTCTGAGCAACTCCAGCAGAGTGTTTATTTGCTCTGATGCTAGGAGACTTCAAGACAAAATAAGCATTTTGATGAGAGGGCATAACAAAAGCAAACGCAGTAACTACACCAACACTGAAATAATAATAAAAAAGGCTTTTAAGTTTTTTGAGTGATTTAATAGACGATAATCTTTAACATTTCGTTGTTTGAGTAAGGTCTAATACTTTTTGTTTTTGCCAAGGACCATGAAATGTGATGATCCCCATGTGAGGGACCCAGCTTTCCAAATTAAGACATGCAATTGGTGTACAGTTTATTTCCCATATATAACACATTCCAAAAACTTAAGTTTCAATAATGCTCATAAATCATGTTTTTATGATGTACAACTGAATAATAAACAACAATTTCCGAAAAGTTTTAATAACGGCGTATTTTGAACTCTGTGAAAACAAAATAGTAAAAAGATGATGTTACAAAGACAGATAAATTTTTTTAGGCTATTTAATTATTCAAATATTCTAAATCTATATTTAGATTACTTAACACATTCTTGTATTTCTTTCTTGTGAACTTATTCCAGTCTAATTTAATATACATTAAGTGTATTTACATGTTAAAGACAATAAAAAAAGAAACACTTAATAATTGAAATTAGAATAGAACACCCCTCCCAGTCATTCATTTTTGTGACAACAGCATTTTGAAAGTCTGAAAATCCAAAGCTGTTAATGGGTTTCAAAATGCAAGTTTATGAAAGTGATAAAACCACTCAATGTCTCCCAAAATACTCTTGGCTCATTTCCACAGATTGTCCACTTTTTGCCCCCGAAAATGAAAACTTGAAATAGGTTTTTGGAGATGCCCGCAGGACATAGAGAATGATAATTTGGCCCGTCCTAGAAGTGTCTCCTCTTTAAACTTACTCTGTGCACGGCTTGTTTGCTTTCAAACAGGCATACTGTTGGTATTAATTCTGTCTGCTTGTTTGGATCCCAGTGGAAAGCGATCCTTCCTACCCTCCAGCGATGGATTATTCACTTTTGCTAACAAGGCAAATGCAATCCACTATGCGGCCTCTGGCTTCTTTAAATTTCTACAGACTTTCCCTACCTACTGATAAACAGAAACTCCAAGTTGTTTTCCCTGAAAATCAAAATTGTACCACATTTTATTACTTTTTGAAGGCTCAGAAATTCCTTATATTGCTATTGGACAGACATAAAACCAAGAAAACTAATCACAACAGCATGTTTTACCAAAGTAATGAGAAAAATCTGTTATTGCAATGACATCACCCTAAAACCTTTCAGCTGTATTCTTTCTTCCTTCATAACATGACTTAAAACAATCTGTGGTAAAATAAGTGATATTTTATATGGATTGGGCAGCATGCGCTGTCTTAGATCGCAATTTGTTGCAGTTGCTAAAGTCAAGAGTCAAGGCGTCCTGCGAACAGATTAAATTAAGCATGTATTAGATTTATTTGTAATTTACTGATAGCTTTTCTCATTATCCATTTTAATTAGATTATTATTTTATTATACAAAAAATTATAAAATTAAATAAAAAAAGAAATCGTGCTGTTAACATCTGCAACTATTGGTAATATTTAGCTCACACTCTTTACCCTTGCCCTCAATGATTAAAAAAACACACAGAGCAGCTTTTCCAAAGCATTCTACCTCTTCTAGTTTCTTCTAGACCGAGATTGTGACTGTTGTGATTACGACCCTGTCTGTGTGAACACACAAAGCGAACGTTCTCTTCACACATGATCTATCACAGTCATGCAGGATTCAGTGTGATTGCCTCTCAATGAAAGCCAACATAAAGTGATTCTTATTTCATACAGATTTATTTGAATTTCATATATATTATTAAATTAATAATTAATTTAATAATTAATTATTGCTTTAGAAATAACGAAATGAGTAAAAAATTATAATATATGAAATACAGTATTATTTTACAGTAAACATTCTGCGCTTTGATAAATGTAATGCTTTAAAAGTTTCATTTGTATTGTGTATGAGTTGAGATTCATAGCGATTTTAAGTACTCAAGTAATTAAATTGCTTGCAGACAAAGAAATCATTTAAATACAGTTTTAATTATATAATTAGCAATTAATAACTTTTATTATTTTAATTAATAAGTAACTTACCCAACAGTGCCAATAACCACTGACAGTTGACATTAAGAAAAAAAAAAAGACTTATGATTTATTTTATATTTATTTTTAGATTCAAATCCTTGCAACAATTCTCGTAATAATTTGCACAAGTACAATTCAAGTACATTTTACTAATCTTATATCAAGTAAAAATTTACTTGTCAATATCATGGAACATGTACTTAACGTTACACTTAACGTAACCTAACTCTCCAGATTAAAGTTATTTTGATTATCTTTAATTTTGAATCTAGATTTATTTACAGTAAGTAAAGTTCTTTATCAAAAGTTAATAATTTCCGATTAAAATGTGCTTAATATTACTATTTGCAATGATTAGAAAACATTTAAATATAACAAGTAACTGACTACTAATACATACCTAATTCCACTCCTTTATTACATAAAGTAAATGTGTAAATATTTAATATTTTACTTAGGAAATTCTAGTTATCCTTGACATTTAATATTACAATTTAACTATGATGAAGGTAAATGTATTAGATTTTACCATACCAAAAGTATTCTTTTTCAGTATATATATAAAAAACTAAAACTTTGTGGTCTTTTTTGTTTCACATTATCAGGATATTTTAAATCCAATAATTGATGTTCATTTATTTACTCGTTTTGGTCATTAATTTTTGTGACAACGGCATTTCGAAAGCCTGCAAATGCAAAGCTGTTAATGGGTTTCAAAAGGCAAGTGATACCATTGTTGTATTTGTGTAAACTCTTAAAATGTATCGTTTTAAAGTTAGTAAAAATGGTGATGTCATGCACACATATTTTAAATCCAACAATTAATGCTCATTTATTTACTTGCTTGGTATACATGGCTTGACATACAGGTTTCCCTTCAGCAAACATTCTCGTCACACCTGCTCTTTCACAGGATTCAGGGTGGCCGCATCTCAATGGAAGCAAACACAAAGCGACAGTATGTCACGTCGTCCCCTCACACATTTCGTTTGCCTTCTTCTCCTTTAAATTTGCCCTTCTTTCATTCATCTGCCCCTTTGACACCCACTCTCACACCTCGCTCGGCCTGTGTGCGTTTGAAGTGCTTTCAGACTCAGTAATCTAGTCATGTCATCTTCCTTGAAATGTGAACATCAGGTAAATGTTGCTTTACATAATGGAAAAAAAAAAAGATTACAGAAGCCTTTGGAAGTGGGTCAACCCTATGGTGGTACTTCCTAACCACAGAACGAAATGGCAACAGAATGAAAGATCCTCAAAAATACTGGAAAACCCTCATCAGAGAAGCCGACAAAACAAGCTCTTCTCACTTGTAGCTACACATCCACTTAAGCGATAAACCCCAGGCAGAGATAAGAGGCTGAGATGACTCTTCTGATTGGGCTGGGTGGAGGAGAAAGCCAAACCAGATGCGTTTTGTCTCTTTCCCCTCTTAGGTATGGCTTAACTCGCTGAGAGGCTGATAAACATGGACAGCCGTGAGGGAAGAGTGTAAGGTGATAGCTTTGCAGAGCAGCTAATTAGTTTATTTGATGCCTTAAGAACATTCTTAGTAGAGGATATTAGAGGTTTGTTTTGATGTGCTGCTTGATGTTATTAGCTATAGCAACTTTTATTTTACTTTTCAATTTTGTCAAATAAGTTCTTATTCAAATCATTGGTAATTTTTGTGCATTTGGATTTATTTATTTTTTTTGTCTGTGAGCTAATTTAAAATAAAGCCTAAAATTATTAAGATATATATTTATTTTTATTTTATTTTACATAATAGATTTATATGATGCAGTATACAGTATTCACAAGGGGTTAATATGCTAAATATATGTTCTCTTTAGTGAGATACACACTGTAAAATAATTCTAGCTGCCTTTTTAAAAAATTGAATTAAATTAACGTTTCTATTAATCTCATCATCAATCAAAGGGACAAAAAATATTGTAAAAAAAAGTTATCGTGACCTTTTTGTCATATCATTTTTAAGTTACTTCAACTTAATCTAATAAGTTAAATAGATTTCAACTACATTTTTATGTTCCCAAATGAAGTCCTCAAAATACGAATTAAATGTAATTTTAAACTATATTTTTCACGTTTGTTACATTTTAATAGTTCAAATTTAACAAATAATTTAATATGGTCATAATTTGTTTATTTTTTAATGTATCATATTTTAATAAGTACTTGTTTGACTGAATACACACAATTTTTTGTTGCTTGTTCAAGCTATGTATTTAAAATGAGCTGAAACCACACAATTATTGAGATTTTGTTGGGACAACTTAATTGTTTCATGTTCAATCCACTTAAATTTGTAAAAACTAATAAGTTAACTTAATTCCTTCATGTTGTCCAAACACAAATCGATTGTGTGGAACCCTGCATTTTTTACAGTGTACGTTGTTTCATACTAAATAGAGATGGAACATTATTTCAACTCAATTTTAAAAATACATTTTTGCATTTTTGTTTGTATCAATAAAGCAGACAGTTTACTTTTATTGAATGCTTCCTATTCATATAAAATCACTTTAATACATTGTGTAAAATCAAAACCACTAACCGTATGGTGTACTTTCTAATTCAATGTCTTTTTTAAAAATTTGTGGTCTTTTTCTTCTCACACAATTTCATTATTTTAAAACCAATAATTGAAGCCTATTTATTTATTTGTTTGGCATACACAGGGCCTTTTTTGAGGTGTTGATTTCCCTGCAACAGTTTATTTTGCATTAATGACTCCTCATTATACATTCTGCCTTCCACATTACTATTTAAAGAGCCGGCAGGCTGCTCTCTGCTAGCCAACACTCATTTCTTTCCTCCACAAACAGGAGGATTTCCTCAAACACTCTCTTACTGCTTGAATTAGTTGGTGCAGATTAATGTTTTTTTTTTCCTCTCCATGCTGTTTCTGGAATTTGTGACAAAAAAAATAAGCAAAACCTCCCTCCGTTTATTAGGTGCGAGTGTATTTAGTATGATATTTTTTGTTAAACTGACCTTATTACATGTTAAACTCACACAATTTATCAGCAGTAATTTGGGCTATCTTCCCTTTTCTTCCTGAAAAGACTGAACACACCAATAAACGAGGAGATTAATACTCGCTTTCTTATGCTCTTTGTAAAAGTGTGCTGTATAAACAGTGTCAGACTAGCAGCCATTGGTAATTCTCCTCAGTTATCAGGGATATCAGTCCAGCACTCAACACTATTGGTCTTTTTTCACCGAGCCTGTCAGACAGAGGGAAGATTAAAAGATGTCACCCCTTAACACATAATTCAGAGATTACAGCTGTTGTTTCAACAATTTGAGCAAAGGGTGAAACATATCCGATTTCAATCATTTTCAGTTCATAATAAAAATAAAGGTTTCAATAAAGAATAGATAAAAATAAAGGTTTCGAAATACAGTTTTCATAGCGATGCCATTTTTGTTTCCCAAAAAACATTTGACTATAAAGAAAACAGTCACATTTTATAATAAGGTTCCATTAGTAATATAACAATGTGTTTATTAACAGGAACTAAGAATGAACAATGCTTTTATAGCATTTATTAATCACAGCTAATTTCAACATTTACTGATGCATTATAAAAATCCAAAGTAGTGGAGTAGTTAATGCACTGTGATTTAACAAGAACAGACAACATGAATAAATAATGTAATAAATCTATTGTTCATGATTTGTTAATGTTAGTAAAACATTAGCTACAGAAACACAGTACAGTAATGCAATCTTATTGTAAATGAACATAATTTTATTGTACTGTGTTACCAGAAAACAGTCCTGTCAGTTTCTCATGGCAAGCTATAATTTGATTTTTAAAAGACTGTTGTTGTACAAGATGAATCAAATACTTATTTTATGTTGCTTCTGTGTTATTTTTTAAGCTTGGAGTGCCACTTCCCATTCATACACTCAATACAAAAAATGGTAGTAATCTACTACCTATTTTACAATTCTATATCTATTTCATTGATGCAATTGATGTTAATTTAATTAAATTTTATAGGACAGACTATATTATGCTAAATTTAAATGAACATTTTGGTATTATTTTGTTTCACTTTTCTGAATTTTTTTTATCTAATTTTATTTGTATATGGCAGACAATATTATGCAACATTTAAATATAATATATCTTTATAAGTAAACACACACAGATAAACACACAGACAAATGTAGTGAAAAGTTCTTAAAAAAACATTTTCCATTATCTGAAGATAATTTCTGAAGATATTTGAAGGATAATTTTCTTTTGTGGAATAAAAGGTTCTGTGGGTGTTAAAGGTTCCTTATAGAACCATTAATACCAAAAAACATTCTAAAGATTAATAAATAATACATTTGATGCTAAACCTGAAACTTTTTAAAAAGCTGAATTTTGACACCAGCAGAATAGCGGGTGATTACACTATTGTACTTTTTTCAATCAATGAAACAACATGCTTGGTGAAGCGTTACCGAAATGGTGGTCCGCTAAATCAAATGGGGGTAAAAACAAGCCCGCATGCCGTGACTTTGAGTTAAAGAATCCACTCACAGCTCATACATCCCTCAAAAGAGAAACATCTCAGGCATGCGGTGTCTGTCTGCTCTGACACCATCTCAGGTGTGAGGCCTGACCTTTGGTGTCAAAAATCACCAGCCACATGTCCTGAATTCAGGGAGGGAGATGTTTCTTGTACCACCAGCCCGAACACCTAACACCGGCCCATCAGAGAAGGAGTTATGCCGAGGGGTGCCAATCCTAACAGGGCTTTAAAACAAACATGGAAGAGGAGCCATCCATGGCTAGTTTAGTTTTAATCTTTGTGTGCCCTTTAAAGTAATGCGATTAGCCTCTGAGCCCCGTAAGACTTAATGAGAAAATATTGGATATCACCACATCGTCCTTGTTTTGGTTTGATCATCTTTCAGAGAAGTTAAACATGGGGAGTGTGCTGGGGTGCTTGTATGTGTGTGTGGTCCTGGTATTCACTATTTACTATTTTATTCCCATTGTAATTTTGAAAATGTAAAATTGCAGAATGCTTTCTGTGTGTAAGGATAGAGTTGGGGTAAGAGGACAGAATACACAGTCTACATAGTATAAAAATCATTACGTCTATGGGAAGTCCCCATAAAACTTAAAATTGTGTGTCTGTGTATTGGTTTAGCTACAGTATATTCTAACAAGGGCCAAATGTCTTCACTTATAAAGACAAATATCATGACAGCGCAGTACTAGTGGGGACAAAAATAGTCAATAGTCTAATCAATAGTCCAGAACATGTTTTTTATTTGTTTCTAGAGTTTTCTTTCCTTTTTTCTACATGTTTTTGCTCGTTACTGTGATGAATATGCTTAGAGGTAAGGTACGAGTAAGTTCACACAAATACAGTATATTTTGCTCTGTTGAACACAAAAGAAGATATTTTGAAGAATAAGAACAAAAAAGAAAACTTAAACTTGTATGGAACAAGTAAAGGATGACAGAATTTTCATTTTCGGGTGAACTATCCCTTTAACCTGATATAAAAACAATGCAAGCCTATGAAATGTACTCACTAAGATAATAAAACAAATGTGTGTGTGAGTGTGTGTAAGTGGAATGTACAACAGCATGTGTGTGCCTGCACACACGTTTTTCGAATATTGCGTCACTTCAAGGCTTTTTGCTCCGAGCCTTAAATCAATACTGGTTTCCCCAAGGAACATATATGCATTTTTTCATCACTGAGACAATGATGAACGTTAGCATGGCGGTTCTGTGGTCAGCCAAAGATATTCAGTGGTTTGGTCGGGAGACTGGGAGTAATAAATTCAATAAAATAGAAGCTTGCAAGCTACAGTACATGCCATATATTTCCTCTGACAGTGCCAGTCAATCTATAAAAAAAGAGAGAAGGATTCTGTCATTACTTACATGATGTTGTTCCAAACCTGTATTATTGTATTAAAAAGAAGAAAGACTGTGAAGAATCTGTAATTCTCTATGCCACTGCAGTGAATAAAAAAAAGGCCATTTCCTAATACATTTTCTTCCTCTTTCTTTCTTTCTTTCTTTCTTTCTTTCTTTCTTTCTTTCTTTCTTTCTTTCTTTCTTTCTTTCTTTCTTTCTTTCTTTCTTTCTTTCTT
>CAIGQV010019356.1:24652474-24671869 GCA_903798115.1 Danio jaintianensis | reverse complement strand
ATGAGCATTAGGAGGGATACGAGATCAGGTGTTTCTCGAAAGCCTCCAAAAGAGCTATCGGCTCGGGACAGCAGCCGTGTATTCGGAGAACGCCCCCCAAAAGGCTGAAAAGTTGCTATATCCGGCTGCTGGATATAGTGGCTGGGAAGGAGGAAGAAGAAGAGAGATGCAAGTCCCCGGGGGGCAGAGTATATATAAATGTATATGTATATAAGCATATATAGATATACATATAAATATGATGGGTTGGCCTAATAACTAAGGGGTGGCGGTGACGTGACTCGAAACTCGAAGTCACAGCTCGGGAAGTTGAGCTAGATAGGCTGGCTCCGGCAGGAATCGGGATTTTTTAGGGTGAAAGGGTGGGGGTGCCTGCCGGAGTAGATGCTCGAGGACCGCCCCTGCTGGGGCTAGAGCTTGGGAGTGACAGCTGAAATATATGCCCGCATACTGGGTTGTATTTGGACGGACATGTGCGAATGATCGATATGTTCGCATGTATGCGCATGCGAACTATCGATCAAATGCATGAAGCTAAGGCCGGGGGGGGGTGGTGACGTGACTCGTGCTCGAAGTCACAGCTCGGGAAGTTGAGCTAGAAAGGCTGGCTCTAGCGGGAGTCAGGGAAAAGGGATTGGGCGGTGGAGACTCCTTTTAGAGGGTGACGAGGGAGGCTTGGGGAGCCAGCGTGGTGTCGACATGCGTCCGCGAATTTGAGTATGTGCGGACGCGTATCTACATCATACGCATATGCCCGCTCTCGCGCGCGGGCACGTGACGCTGGAGCTGGGGGAGGGGCAGTGACGTGACTCGAAGCTCGAAGTCACAGCTCGGGTAAGATGAGCTATCAAAGGCTGCTCTGGCAGGAGTCGGGGAGGGAGGGAGGGTATGGAGACTCCTGAGAGCGGTGGGAAGCTAGGCGAGGTGACGGGGACTGCTGAAGTTGGGGAAGGAAGAAACAAGGCTGGGAATATTTCATCTGGAAAGGGACTTTGGGCTGCTTTGAGGTGGCTTTGGCTGAGGCGAATGTATGATTTGAAAGCATCGGATGACCACCTGCCTAGGGTTTGTATGTGATGCTGTGATAGCCCTTTGTGTGCTGCTGTGGTGGCAGCTCCAATTCTAAATGAGTGGCTAGAGTAGGATTCTGGTGAAAATCCTGAAAGGTGAAGGACTGCTTTTAGGTGTCTTTGGAACCAAAAGCGTGTGATGGGGTGGGAAGAGTCCTCTATAAATAGGGGGGAGGAAGGGCTAGTGCTGAGGGTTCTCCTGTAGTGTATGTATGCTAGGAGTGTTTGGAATGGGCGTGTAGAGGAGGGGATGTCAAAAATATATATGTAGTGTCATTTGCGTGATAGGTCTGTTTTGCTTTCCTTGATAAGGAAAGATATAATTTCCCCATCGATAAGTGCTAGATCTGAAATAGTGGGGTGGATGTTGGGGTCAAAATTTTTTTGACGTTATAGAAATTTCAGAACATCTAAGGAATCCGAAAAGAGTATGAACTTGGCGTCGGGGGTTCGGTCAGTGTGGGTGGATAAAGGCCTTTCCGGAGTGTGGAAATGCATTTGGACAGTATGTGGTGTGTGATGGGCAGCCTGGAATCTGGGAGGGGAGGGGGGGGGGCTTTGGATGCCTTTGATAAGAAGGCTGGTTTGGGCAGTGGCTATAGAATTTGATACGGAGCCGTGTATTAATTAGTGGAAGAATTGGATGCCACTTAAGTAGCTTCTGATGGAGCTGGCTAGTATGTTTGTATATATGGAGGTATATGATGAATGAAGTTATTGTGGGCAAGGAAAAATTGGGAAATGTGGTGTTGTAGAGGGAATGGAATTGTTTAAATGCATTCCAAGCTGTAAGATGATTGTAATGTGCTGGGGGATACTGCTTGTAGGATAGGGGAGATAGATGTTTGGTGCAGGTGATGCATGGGGTGATTTATGGTAATATCATCTCTTAATAAGGAAGGACTGGAGTCGGATGTGGGATGGTTGTTGGAGGCAGTTCTGTTTCTGAAGCCAGTTGCTGAGTTTCTATTGTCGAAGGGAAAGTCCGTTTGATGGACAGTGCTGTTGTGGCGAGGGTAATCCTGGAATGTTTCTGGCGGAGTCTAGGGGAGGTTCGGTTGGGGCGTGGCTTTCTTGCTGTTTATTTGACAGTCCGGGTTGATCTTATTCTGGCAGAGAGATGGTGGGCTGAGGGTATGGAGCGTGGCGTGGGCTAGTATCCTGTAGGTTCCTCTTGAATGCAGTGTAGTAACGTGATGGTGTAGTAGAGTTTTTAACCCTTAAATAATCCTGTAAATTTGCTTAAAATGCAAATGTGTTTACTGCAGAGTCAATGGATGAAACACTACTCCATTCTTCAGAAATGTCCTCTAATTCATCGCTGTTGAGCGGGAAGTTATTTGCTCGTTTCCTTGCCATTACACCACCGACCAACTTGCACGTGTAAACTCTCTCGTGATGCTCCTTGTGTATGGAATGGACGCATGAGTTGCCATGGCATGATTTTATTTATTTATTTATTTATTTTTTATTCAAAATAATATCAGTACTTAACTACTTTGATCGTAGTGAAAAATAACTATGCTTAGTATATTAACATTAATAACAGAAGCTTATCTGGCCGAAGTCATATTCAAGGTCATTGCAACTCTTAGTTAAAGGCTAACTGCATTTTCGTGCATACCATTTCTCTACTGTACTTATGAAAACAGAGACTGTTGTACTTGTTTGCCATTGCACTGTTTCAATCTCGCGATTTCTGAGCTCAGGAATCGGTTGGCGCTGCTTGTTCAGCTCCTCCCCCCTCCACACTGAGCTCAATAATCTCCAGAATTTAAACAGAGCGCTTATTTGTTTACATTAATTATTTAAATTTATATTATGTGCGTTTATCTAACCCTGTAAAAATACTATACCTTACATTGTCGCTGTTGAACTCATGTCCCAGTAAGTACCCAATGTTTTTAATTTCCTTACCTTTCTCTTAAAGATATCTATTATTTCCTTTCTCTCTTCTCTTATGCTTTAAGCACTCGTGTTTAACATGCTCAATTGTTACTCGTTACGACTGATTTGGTCCATTCACGTCAAAGAGAGGGCGGGACTGATTCTCGTTTTGAAGCTCCTTGGATGTTGGTGGTTGTAGCACTTCTTTGATCCAGCTATTGGTTCAATGACATGTCAATCACAGAGTGCAGAGGTCGGCGGCCATTTTGTTTTCAAAATAGTAGTAATGTTTACGTACGTTACTCTCCCGAACGCGTTATAGATTTAGTGGTTCGGGATACTAAATTGAAATGATAGCCTTGTATTGCGTGGATGTTTATAAATGAATAAGTGCGAAATGGACTAAGTATTTTACTGAATTTGATTGCTTGGGTTCTTGCAGTGGAGAATATGGATCTGTGGACGGACGGGAGGCTTGAAGGGTGAGTTTCTTCAGTTATTGTCTTCCTTGGTTGTTGTCAGAAGTTCGGCTTATGCAACGGCTCAGATGCCGGAATCTCTGATGTCTGAGGGATTCTGACAGAGTTCGTGGACTGTCAGCTTGCTGGAGATTGGGTTGAAGGTATGCGTAGGATGAGCATGGGAAGAGCAGGAGGTGGTGTAAATTGGAAGGAGAGGAAAATCTTTGACGGCGTTTTAGTTGACTTGTAGAAGAGCAGGTGGGCCAGCTGTTTTTTGCGGGGCTTCGGGCTTGATTTGTAGTCCTGGTGAGGCTGGGTGGCGCTGAGCTTCGGCTGGATTTTTTGGGAAGAGCGGGGTTCTCGCCGAATTGTTTGTCAGTTCTTTTCCGAATGATGGGTTTGGTGGTGCGGTGCTGTAAAAGTTTTGAAGCTGGAGCGTTTTTTGTAGCGAGAGCGGTCTTCAAAAAAACGAAGATTTTCCGAAAATGAAGATAGGGAATGAGATTTTTGGCAGGGTATTTATAGTGATTTGTAATGATCTGATTGGTTGGCTAATGATTAGCGATAGGTATCAGCTGTCGTCGTTCATATCATGTGCTCCTCTCGAAATTAGTTTGTGAAACTTCACAAAGAGAGGAGGAAACGCAACCAACAGACAGTGACACTTGTTAGTATAGAATGATAACTGCGCTGACTGACCGTATCCCTGGTAATCATATTGATCAAGTTTGCATGCATCCCTTCAAACAAACTCAACATTTCAAGAATGCAGCATGCACAGATGCAGCTTGAAAACAATGCAAATGGCAAAAGCACATCACAAGTCACTTCAGTAGTTTGTTAAAGCACTGTAAACAAATACTTGCCCTCCTACCATAATACACAGCACAGTTGACAACAGTATCTTGTTTAGTCCAAAACTTTGCAGTACTTTTTTGCGGTTGGATCTTTTTGAGTTTAGATTATGTTCTCACCACAAGCAAACCACTCCAAAGTTCATCTTAAAGCGGTTCTCAGTACAGTGTTTGGTCCACTTTTGGTGCACATTTAAGTGCGAACGCTGCATTCACACCTGCCCAAACGAACCGCACCAAACAGGAAAACAAACCAAATGAATCTTCAAGAGTTCGCCCTTAGCTGATGATTGATTATAAAGCGTGTTTGGCATGCTGTCCCGAGAGAGAGCCCTGAGCTCATGAGATCCTCAAGCCCGGGGCTCCCTCCCGTTGCAGGGCGAGAGGGGAGTTTGAGCTCAGGTAGGTCTCGAGAACTCCCCTGCTTGATAAAGGTGGATTCGAATATAAATAATTATGGAGAGAATTGCTGAATTAATCGCTCGTCTATGGTGTTGATTTGGTTGGTCAATTTACTTATGTTACATGTTTTTGGTGGAACATGCGTTAGCTAATGCAAAACAGCTGCTATCAATCATAAGCACGTGCTCCTCTCGAAATTAGTTTATGAATAAACTTCACAAATGAGAAACAAAAGGCAGGAAACATAAAAAAAAAGAACTGGCACTGCATTCCATTGGAAAGGGCTCATCCCTGTGCCCTAATCCTTTAGAAGGGTTTTCCCTCCAGAGTGACAGCTTCGAAGGGATTAGGGCATAGGGATGAGCCCCTCTCAATGGAATGCAGAGTGCGACACCAAACAACTTCTGCGCAAAGGATCATGGGGCTAGTTGAACCTTTCAAAAACCTTTATTCCAGAGGGCCCTTCAAAGTGGACAGTTCATTTCAGTTTGAAATGGCAGCCATTTACACTCTGAAGTTCCCTTCAGAGGGCAATGCATCCTGTTTGGAACACACATCATAGGTCACACAGAAATCAATGAAAACAAATTCATAGATGTGACATAAATAAATGGGTATGTGGTTGAATGCACTGAACAGCCAATAAAGTCTACCAGCATTCAATATTGTTTCCATATTCTATACTACAAAACCAGTCATAAGTGTCAATATTTGGGACTTGAGATTAATTCATAAACTGAAATCTGAATTTAAGTTTTCCATTGGTAGAATAGGATAATATTTGGCAGAGGTTCGACTATTTGAAAATCTGGAACCCAAGGTGCAAAATAATCTAAATACTGAGAAAATATTTTTAAACTTTAAACTTGCTTCTCACTGGAATTACACTTACCTCCTCATAATACCCACTCCATCACAAAGTGGACAAAAGTGGAATAAAGTGATTCGACTGATCAAAAACACATATTACTACCAAATTTAAACAGAGCCAAAAACAGATAAAAATTTTGAGGATGGAAAATGGCATGACATAAAAAAAGATAAACATGAGGAGAGAATATTCGGTTTTGTTCTTCGCCTTGAATTAACTTTCAAGGATGTCTGTTTTGTGTGATTCGCATTGTAAGAATTATACAGAAGCAGACTTAAGCGGCCACTTCTATTCATCTCAGTTTGGAGAAAGCCTTCTGGGATTTATGTAGATTCCCCAGACTGTGCAAAGCCTGAGACACAAAGAAACATCCAGCTTTTGGACTAACGAAAATAACACCACAACACTACCGTTTTACTTCACATGCACCCCACATCTGGCAAATAAGCATTTTTTTCTGGGATGCCCCTTTAAAAAAAACTACTTGCCAAATGAAATTGCAGTATCTGAGACTTTGTTTTTTTGCCATTGAAGCCAGAAGCAAAAAGAAGGAAAAATGTGCTGTATATTCCGTTAGATAGTTTGGATGTTAATGAATGAAGTTTGACGCTGAACACCATTCCATCTTCTTAATGTTAAAAGGAAATTTACTTTATTACCAGGTCTGTCCTGGTTCAAAAATCATAAAATTCTGCTTGAGCTACGATCATGAGCAACAAGACCAAATGCCAGTCACCGTAACATTTGAAGCATTAAACAAAATCTAATTAGCAGCAGTCCTGTTGCATTGCCAACAACAATAATATGCTTCTGCTTGTATAACCCTAATGGTACCCTAGTTCATTGAGTAAATCCTGCAGACAGAGAACCTGCAAATACTTTCAGCCAAAATGGAGTGGTGTCAAAAGGCACCCAGAGTTAAAGCTCAGTGTCTTTTTGGGCTTAGTTCTGTGAAACTAAGTGATTGCTCAACTCCCTGTCACAGATATCCCATTCGTTTGGAATGCTGGAAATCTGAGCCACAGCATTAACCATATGTTTCACTTTGTGGCACTTGGAGAGGGAGAAAAGAGGGAACTCTTTATGAAGACATTATCTTGTCAAATTAGTCACTGAAGTCATCGATAATATTGAGGAGCTGTTGGTGTGGCAGTTTTATGAGAAAATAACTATGTTTGAAAATTGCAGTTTTAATTCTTCCCTTCAGGCTGGGAGAAGTCAGTTTGAGTCAAACTAAATTGCTGTCACTATACCTTAACACTTTATGTCACAAGGCTAATTGCTTTGGGAAGGCTCCAGTAATAATGGAAACAATTTAAAATCATTTAATTGTTATTAAATGTGCGTACAGTGTTATTATCACAAATGTGACCATGGACCACAAAACCAGTCACAAATGTCAAAGTTTGGAAATAGATATGTCGGATAATATTTGGCCAAGATACAACTATTTAAAATTCTGGAATCTGAAGGTTCAAAGAAATCAAAATATTAAGACTTTAAAGTTGTGCAACCTAAGATCGTAGCAATGCATATTACTAATAGAAATGAAAGTTTTGATATATTCATGAAAGGCTGCACGGTGGTGCAGTGGGTAGAATGATCGCTTCACAGCAAGAAGATCGCTGGTTCGAGCCTCGGCTGGGTCAGTTGGCATTTCTGTATGGAGTTTGCATGTCCTCCCCGTGTTTGTGTGGGTTTCCTCCGGGTGCTCTGGTTTCCCCCACAAGTCCAAAGACATGTGGTATAGGGGAATTGGGTAAGCTAAATTGTCCGTAGTGAATGCGTGTGAATGAGTGTGGATGTGTCCCAGAGATGGGTTGCAGCTGGAAGGCAGCCGCTGCGTAAAACATATGCTGGATAAGTTGGCGGTTCATTCCGCTGTGGGGACCTCTGATTAATAAAGGGACTAAGCCAAAAAGAAAATGAATGAATGAATATATTTATGAAAGGAATCTTCATGGAACGTGATCTTTACTTAATGTTCTTATGATTTTCTGGCATGAAACAAAAATCTAAAGTTTTGACTCATTCTATGTATTTCTACAAATATACAGGTGCAACATTAGATTGGTTTTGTGGTCAGCGTCAAATATGTATTTTGTAAAAGACATCTGCTCATGTAATTTGAAGAATAAAACACCACCGGACCAATATCATCACATAGCATTTAAAAAGTTGCTCTGAACTTTCTGAAATAGAATTGAATTATGAACACTGATTTATTTTTTAAAAATCTTTAGACATAAGGCATCACAAGGCTTATAAGCAAACATAAGGTTTGTGCTTTGTCTGTGCACTCTACATTAGCTTTTTTTTATAATTATAAAAGTGTCTTCTCTACAATTTATATTTGTATGTTTAAATTTTAAATAGTAAATGGTGGTTTAGTTCTTTTGTGCAAACAGAATACAAGTACCCCTTTATACACAAACATGATTTCTGATGTTCAGATTTTGTATATGAACTGAATTCACAGGCCGTGTGGAACTAGAGCTACTGACATATAATGTAAGCTCTATCCATACACAAACCTAGCTTCCTTTTTTCCAAACTGTTACGCCACACCAAAACACTTTGGAAACAGAGTCTCTTACACTCCAGAAAGGAAAGTCCATCCCTACAAGCAGTGGTGACTCAAAGGCTGCGAAGGAAGAATCGGATCGGTTATGTTTCCACACCCTCCGGATTTAAGGATGATTCGCAAGGTTTAAGACAGATTACGCCCAAGAAATGAAAGCCCATCTATGAGAAGTCGACTGTTGTCTTGGGCAGCAACTCCTCTCCACAGTCTACATCAAGTTTACCACCCGCTGTGGTATTTGCATAGCAGTGCTAGTTCCCTAAAACTCAAATAACTCAGGCGTTTTCTGAAAATGGCTTTCGGGAAATGGCTTCTGGGATACCACCTTTGGTATTGGCACTCCTTAGTTAAGAGTTGAAGTATTATTACATCCTCAAAATCACATCTGGTTGTGCTTAGTGATAAAAGTGATGGTTTTTCCATCGATAATGCCTTGAGTACATCTGACATCATTTTATACCTTTGCACCAGACCCTTTCTTATAATCACTCCATATCGCTGCATTTCTGAGTGTGCTTCACACAGGTTAGTGGGCATGACAAACCACCTGTAGAAACACTCTTCTCTCTATATGCACTGGACACTTTACTTAAACTCCATCTTACAGCAACTCAACAACGTTTACCTGTGAATGTACCACAAAACATGTTGCACTACTTGTTTTCTTCAACCTGAAAATACCTCTTTATCTCAATATCTTGCACAATATTGCTCTGTTCTATGTAAAAGTACTTGTATAGTCTGTCTTAGGTTATGTGTATAGTTTAAGACTTTATAGTATATGCATAGTTAGTATAGTTTGATTACTGCTCCAGTATGTTAGCTATTTATAGGTTTAAAATAGCTCTTACATCCTGTGTTGTGTTCATATTTATGATTATGTTTATTTATGCAGCATCGTGGTCCTGTGAGACATGACATTTCTTCCCACTGTATGTCTACACATGTAACGGAATGACAATAAAGCTCAACTTGACATGAACTTGACTATTTATTTATTTCTGACACCAAACCCCGACCCTAAACCCAATCGTCATTGGGGGATGGGCAAATCAAACTAAAATGTATAAATGAGTTCTTACAGGCTCATTGGAGATACATGTCTAGGGCTACATTTTTAGGAACCGTGAAATACAATATCTGCTTGCAATTTTTTTTCACATTTCCACTAGAGGCTGCTGTGTACGTTTTTGACAATCTCAAATACATTATTGGGCCACATTTTCTCATACATGCCATTTACACCTCCTTCTTGTAAATCCACCAGATGCCGTTGTATATATTTCTGAAAATCTCAAATACATTACTAGGCTACGTTTGCTCGCCATATGTTTTTACCACAATTTTATTTTGGTTTACCTGATTTCTGGAATCATCCTTTGCCAGACTCAAACCCCAGTCACCTCTGAATTTCAGGTCTGACACCTTACAAGACGAGCTACTGAGCAAACTGATCATGCAGGAAAAGCTGTCAATATGGAGCTAAGTGGTCAGTGGTAGTGCAAAAACAGTTGTCTGCGTTGTCATACCACCTCGTTTTACACACAAAATGCAGCTGGACATTTCCCAGAAATGTAGCCCTTGGCACGTATGCCCAATGAGCCTGTGTTGTATTTATTCATACAGCTAAATCAAAAAGCTACAAAATGCCGTGAGATAGCATTGGGGCAACATAATCAATCACTAGATTTCATTGTTTTTTTAAATTATATTTGTATATTTTAAGTTTAATTTAACCACTGTAGAATCCCTCGCTTCCACTTCTAAAAAGCCACTGAAATGTAAAAATGCCCCATTCTGTGTGATTATCTTTCATGTGACTGATTATCTGCCCTTTTCTCTGCTTCTATTAGCCTCATTAGCTTTAACAATATGGCCAGCACATCAGGTGTGAAGACTTTAAACCTCTTTTTTTCCATTTACCCCCCACACGCATACCTCGCTCATTCACACCAGAGTGGTGGGAAGAGCAGACCTTCTGGAGCAGATGTCATTAGCACGTGTCACCTCTGCGATTTACCGACCTCGCTCAACGTTAACAAGCGTTCACGCTGTTTTATTGGAACACAACTCCACTGCGGCGGATTTTTCAATAAAATTTATAGAGCATGGAAATGACTTGAGTTGAGCAAGGAGGGACTGCAGTGGATCAGGGGAGAGGAAGGGCTTGAAAGACCATGGGAAGCCTGTTGGCCGATCGGAACAGATTGCCTGGAAATGACCCCGCTGTCCATCAGCCAGTGAGAGGGGGAGCACTTCAAACATGTTGCAAGGCTCAGCCCTTTCAGTGCATTGACCTGTGTGAGTGTTTTAACAGGCTGCTAATTAGTAGAAGGAGTCTCATGGGAGATATTTACCCCAAACCAAGAGGCAAAATACAAATATTGCTATGTAAACTCTGCACTGTAACAGGCCTTGTTAAAGTGACAGTTCACCCGAATATGAAAATGTACTCGCTATTTACTCAGCCTCATGTGGTTCCAAACCTGTATAAGTTTCTTTCTTCTACTGAACTCAAAAGAAGATAATTTGAAGAAAGCTGAAAACATGTAACCATTGACTTCCATAGTAGGAAAAACAAATACTATGGAAGTCAATGATTACAAGTTTCCAGCTTTCTTCAAATTATCTTCTTTTGAGTTCAACAGAAGAAAGAAACTCATAAAGGCTTGTAACAAGTAAAGGGTGAGTAAATGATGACAGAACCTTCATTTTTTGGGTGAACTATCCCATGTGTAGCCATATAAAAATCTGCTTATTTTCTATCATGCTTTTAAAGAGTTCATTCACGCGTGCAAATTGGGAAATATTTTATTTTTATATTTTATGAAAATCAATGTAAAATTTCAATCTGAAGGTGATAAATGCATACAGGCCACACCAAGGTTTTTATATTTTTGCAAGTTTGTATTTCGATACAATTTGCTGTTTATTTTCGTTTAGTTTTAGTTCGTTTCATTAATGGTTTTAGTTTAGTTTTAGTTTTGTGAACACATTTCTATTTAGTTTTTATATATTTTCTTTATATGTTTTCAATTTCAATTTACTAGAACTTCTATGTTAAGCTGCTTTGACAGAATTTACATTGTAAAAGCGCTATAGAAATAAAGATGAATTGAATTGACAGAATTTTTGTAATGCTAGTTTTACAGAGTAAAAAGAACATGTAGAGTGTCGACCAAAGCAGAGTTTAGTGTTTGCACAGCTTACATTAACTCATGTGCAAACCTCTTAGTAATAAAAAAATAAAATAATTGTTTGAACAAACACTGAATCAAAACCAAACAAATGCAAAGAATAGAAGTAAAAATTATGAAACATCTTCATTTTAAAATCATACTGTATATAGTTAAACATGCCTTTACATTTTTGGGCAAATGAATAAAAGTTACAGTAGAACACATTTTATTTGTATAAATATGTTTTTGTATATAATCAAGCACTTAACTTGATGTGTTTGTTTGCAAAAGTGCCATCTACAGGTTGTGTATATTTTACACAGGAAAATATGGCCATGATTTCAACAGGTAATTTTTTTTTTTTAAATGCTACAGTAAATATCTGTAACATGGTTAACAGTAAGTTTACTTAATAAATATAGTGAATAACCATAAAATGTGAAAAGTTGTTTGTGATGAGCATTGGTTCATCATGTGATATTTTCATCCCTGCACGCTTATGGTTGTGTTTTTGTCACCATGTGGTACTAACACTTCATTGAATATCTACACACAGACATCACCTATATACTATAAAACTGCAGGTTAAATGTTTATATATAATAACTTTAACTGTTAAAGTTATTAGTAATTAGTTATTAGTTAAATCAAGTTATTAGTAACTAATAAAGTTATGGTAACTAATAACCTTTTCTGATTTTGATTGTAATGCAATAATGTGCACCATTTGTAAAGCCACTTTGAAACAATAATTATTGTGAAAAGTGCTTTACAAATAAACTTAAATTGAATTGAATTAAATACCATATGTAAATGTTAGTACACTGACTTTTTTTTTTTTTTTTACAGTTTCTACCATATTAATTTATCTTTTAACAGTGTACACATAGCATTTTCTACCACAGAAGTTAGTGCTTAAGAATTCTGAAAACGATGATTATTTTGTAATAATTACTGTTTTATTTCAGTTAGTATTTCAGTTGTTAGTTCTGTTTAGTTTTAGATTTTCATTCATTGTGAATTCATTTGTTTATTTTTTTTTCAGTTAACGCAAATGTTTTTTGACCAATTGTTTTAGTCTTAGTTTTAGTTTTCATTTACTAAAATAACCTTGGGGCACGCATACACACACCCGCCAAGGTTTGGATGAATTGCTCAGGACGGTAGATCCATATCACAGCCAGAATACAAATAAAACGAGACTAACTTGTCTTCCATCCATTTCCATTGTTCTCAGACGTGCTACTAAACCCGCAATGGGCGACTGTCCAAACCATCATCAACAGCGGGCCATGTTTTTTCTTCTCTTCGCCACATGTTCCGCACACAGTCTCTCTCAGTATGAGCGGCGAGCAGACAGGAAGCCCCCAAAACTGTAAATCTACAGCCCAGGTTGCCGATTCATCCTGCTATGACATGTTTATTGTTCTTTTTCTAACCGTTGTCCTCACTCCTACGCCATTTTTTGGATGACGTCACTCTCTCCCTGCGACTCCAGAATCACTTAGCGGCTTTCTTGAAAAGTCCATTGTGGTGTAATCAGCCTTTTTCACCATGTTAAAGTCATCAGACGCTCAGCATGAGCCTTCAGAATGGCTAATTGCGTGTGAAGAAAGCACCTCAATGGCCACCGGCCACGCGCTCCCTCAAGAGATCTTCCACAAGACAGATGGTCAAACCAAATCACAAAGCTATTAAATCAATTTTATCACTTCTTTTCTCAGCCCAACAAGGGTAATTTTCTTTGGTAATTTTCAGTAAATGATAAACAATGTGTTCCGCAACCTGCTCCAACCCTTATCAGTGCCACAGCACAATGACATGCCACAATTAAACATCATTATCTGAAGTTTCCAAGGGTTTGAAACTCCAGTTAAAAAGGGAAAATTGGGAGCCTGGCAAATGCCACAGTGATCGTAATTACTTTCTTTCGGGGAAATTAGTTGATCCAACAATAACAATCGTGAAAGTCAGAAACTTAAACATATTTCATCAGCTGGTTTGTTCCACTTAAATGACTTCAGACAATGATTGAATTTAGTTATTGTTACTGTACAGGTTCCATAACCATAATTACCACAATAAAATGCCCATTATACTGTCCCAGTTCCATCTGGCATCCCAGTATATACGGAGGAAAACCACTTGCTCTGTTACCTTGAAATCCTTAGAATAACTTACAAAGAGCTGAGAGACAGACAGAGAGACAGAGGAAACTTTTCACCTGTTGTCGAACTTAGAAATACAAAACACATTCTGTCCACCTGCTGAGAACCATTAGCACAAGCAAACTGTGAGGCAGGTGCAGGTTTTATTGTCTGGTGAATGTAGAGAGCTCTCGCTGATAATAGCAGAAGGTGCAGGCAGTGACACTGTAACTGTCATTAAATGATAATTACTGCACCACAAGGCTTAATGAGATTTTAATGTCTCCTGAATAGACACCACTGAGGGAAAAAAAGGTAGCCTTAAGCAATGCGATCTACCTAGAATAAAAGCCGTGGTGATTGTGATTCAGTAACCGCTTTTTTTTTTACTTGCTTCACAAAAACAATCTTAGACTCAATAAACTGAATCAAGAAACGTGACTATTACTTCATTAAGTCAGACACGAGTGAGGTCAAAGGTATGCACTGATATCTCTGTAGGTAAGCTGTATTAGTCCTCTGTGATGTAGATAAGCAAGAGAGAGATGAGATAACGTCACTTCAGATATACCGCACGGTTTGTGATGTCCACAGTTATGATGTGGGAAATCAGGTTTCATCAGCTGCAGAGCTTTTGTCTGTGTTTTTCTTCAGTGTAATGTAAAATCAGTGTCAAATATAATCAATGCTAACACAAGATTGCAAACCATGTTCTAAAACATGAAACCATGATAAATAAACCAAAATAAAACCATGTTCTCTTGGGTATTATAACTTAAGAGTGTAAACAAGGAGTGTACTTGGCTGCACAGAATGCATACTTCAAATTTTACTTTAAAAATGTTTTAAATAAATAAATGAACTCTACTTGCAAATAAAAGGCCACTTGAGTTTACTTAATGAGTGTCATGTCTGACTTTAAAACTGACTTTAAAAGTGCACTTTAACATAATGTTAATGGAATGATTTACATTAAGCTGCATTTTTAATAGTTTCTTTTGTTTTAAGAAATTAGACTTATTTTAATTATTATTTTATATTAAGTGTATTAACCTTCATTAAATGTTGATATATTTCAAATGTGCTAAATTGTACATCAATGCATCAATACATTTCATCAATACATCTGATTTCATTACAAATTTATTTGAGTACATTCTATTCTTTTAGTCACATTAAAATGATGTCAAAGAAAATATAAGACTATATAAGTAATTGTTTGGTGGATCATGAGTTTATATTATAATAGTAGAAATTTAAACATATTCATTCATTCATTCATTTTCTTTTAGGCTTAGTCCCTTTATTAAACTGTGGTCGGCACAGCGGAATGAACCGCCAACTTATCCAGCATATGTTTTACGCAGCGGATGCCCTTCCAGCTGCAACCCATCACTGTGAAACATTCATACACACTTATTCACACACATACATACACTACGGACAATTCAGCTTACCCAATTCACCTATAGCGCATGTCTTTGGACTGTGGGGGAAACCGGAGCACCCGGGGGAAACCCACGCAAACATGGGGAGGACATGCAAACTCCACACAGAAATGCCAACTGACCCAGCCAAGGCTTGAACCAGCAACCTTCTTGCTGTGAGGCGATCGTGCTACCCACTGCACCACCGCGACGCCCCAAAACATATTCATTTCTCATTTAATTGCAATTAAAACTGCACTTAAGTGTCTGGATCAAAAGCAAAAAGTACAGTTTTGGTGAAAGCATAGACAATTGTCATTTTAAATATACAAATATCAAATGCTAGTAGTGTAATGCTTTCAATAATACAAATAAATTATTTTAAAGTTTATTATTTCCATTATAAACATATTATGAACATATATCTTTTTTCAAAGGTCATTCACAAAGATGCCCACGCGAACACGGGGAGAACATGCAAACTCCACACAGAAACGCCAACTGACCCAGCCGAGGCTCGAACCAGCGACCTTCTTGCTTTGAGGCGAACGTGCTACCCACTGCGCCACCGTGACGCCCAATAATAATAATAATAATAATAAAAAAGAGGGGCATCACGATGGCGCAGTATGTAGCACGTTCGCCTCACAGCAAGAAGGTCACTGGTTCGAGCCTCTGCTGGGTCAGTTGGCATTTCTGTGTGGAGTTTGCATGTTCTCCGTGTTCGCGTGGGTTTCCTCCGGGTGCTCCGGTTTCCCCCACAAGTCCAAAAACGTGGTATAGGTGAATTGGGTAAGCTAAATTGTCCGTAGTGTATGTGTGTAAATGAATGAGTGTGTATGGATGTTTCCCAGTGATGGGTTGCATCTGGAAGGGCATTCGCTGCGTAAAACATATGCTGGATAAGTTGGTGGTTCATTCCGCTGTGGCGACCCCAGATTAATAAAGGGACTAAGCCGAAAAGAAAATGAATGAATGAATGAATAATAATAAAGAACAGAAATGATGTATGCACCAGAATTACTTAGTGTTTCTTAATGATGCGCTAGGCTAGTATGACTGCAGGTTTTTTCTGCAGGTTTAAAAAATCTCTATAAGAGCGATATATCTATATGTGTGTCCACTTATTGTGGCCAAGAAAAATAAGCTGAGGTGCAATTTCCGACAAACCAGTGCCATGAAAAGCTGCAAACACGGCCACTGTTACCATCCTTACTCCGCTCTTCTTTTTTGTCCTCACCGTGTTTGTTTTCCAAGCTCTGCGATCTCTCTGTTTCCCACCCATCACTATAGAAACCAGATACTGTATCTCGGCCAGGTCTATCCTGTGGAAACAGAGCTCACTTTCTCAGATAAATAAACGGTTACGGTGAGGCCACGGGGAAAGAAAGATCAGAGCCAGAGCTGTGAAAAGTGTCAGACGTGGCGATTCTTATCACACGCTTAAAATGCAGCTGTGCCCTCGGTCACTAAACATCTTCAGTGATCTTGACCACACCGAAAAGAGATTATCTGGGAGCATCGGCTACTGTAGAGGTCATTTCCTAAAGGGATGCTGTTGGGTTTTTTTTCTGTTCAGGTTATTTGTTTGTTTTAACATGGTCATTTGCATTGTAAACATTTTTTGTTTATTATATCTATTATTTAGAATGATCTTTTTTAAATGGTTTTACAATTTATTTTAATATTAAAAGATAACAATACATATTTTATTTAATATATTAGTATATTATTTTAATATATTTCAATATTTTATTTTATTAATTAAATAGTAAAAACCATTTTAAAAAGATCATTCTAAACAATAGATATAATAATATTATATATAATATTATTATATCTATTATATATTATTATATATATAATATTATATTGGCGACGCGGTGGCGCAGTGGGTAGCACAATCGCCTCACAGCAAGAAGGTCGCTGGTTCGAGCTTCGGCTGGGTCAGTTGGCATTTCTGTGTGGAGTTTGCATGTTCTCCCCGTGTTCGCGTGGGTTTCCTCCAGGTTCTCCGGTTTCCCCCACAAGTCCAAAGACATGCGGTATAGGTGAATTGGGTAAGCTAAATTGTCCGTAGTGTATGTGTGTGAAGGAGTCTGTATGGATGTTTCCCAGTGATGGGTTGTGGCTGGAAGGGCATCCGCTGCGTAAAACATATGCTGGATAAGTTGGCGGTTCATTCCGCTGTGGCGACCCCAGATTAATAAAGGGACTAAGCCGAAAAGAAAATGAATGAATGAATAATATTATATTCATATTGCTTTTGTCATTTTACTTTATATTCATTTAAATATTTCTACATTATATTAGTTTAGTCCAGTTTTACATTTAGATGTTTTACACAGTAACTGTTTTACACAGTTCATTTCAGTTAAGTTTAGTTGAGTTTAGTTTACCTCAGTTTTTAAATTTAGACAGTTTTACACAGTTCTGTTCAGTTCCGTTTAGTTTAGTTTAGTTTAGTTTAGTTTAAGTTTAGTTTAAGTTTACTTTAGTTCATTTTAAAATTTTGAATTTTTTACACAGTTCAGTTTAATTTAGTTCAGTTTGGTTTAGTTTATTTTAGCTCAGTTTTAAATATAGACAGTTTCACACAGTTAATTTCAGCTGAGTTCAGTTTAGTTTAGTTTAATTTAGTTCAGTTTACTTCAGTTTGAAATTTAAACAGTTTTCCACACTTCAGCTCATTTTAGTTTTAAATTTAGCCAGTTTTACACAGTTTAGTTCAGTTCAGTTTAGTTTAGTTAATTTTTAAATTGAGACATTTTTACACAGTTCAGTTCAGTTTGGTTTAGTTTACTTTAGCTTTTAAATGTAGACAGTTTTACACAGTTAATTTCAGTTGAGTTTAGTTGAATTGAGTTGAGTTTAGTTTAGTTTACTTTAGTTTACTTCAGTTTGAAATATAGACAGTTTTCCACACTTCAGCTCTGTTCAGTTTTAAATTTAGACAGTTTTACTCAGTTCTGTTCAGTTCCGTTTTGTTTTGTTTAGTTTAGTTCAGTTGTAAATTTAGACAGTTTCACACATTTCAATTCAGTTTATTTTATTTTTTTTTTAGTTTATTTTAGTGTTAAATTTATACAGTTTTACGCTGATTATGTTATTAAGCAATTTTCAAAAATTGGGTTTACAGATTAGGCCCAATTCACTTTGCAGCTTGCTTTACTTTGTCAATTGTTGTAGTTTAGTAACCTTTGTGCTGCAACTTTTATTTCAGTTATAGTTCATAAAGCAACATTTCCATTAGAGTTGTCATTTTTGGCTTATCAAGGTTTATATTGGTATATTTTACAAACTGTATGTAACTTGGATAGAATTAATACATTTGGATATATCACAGATAAGGTTAGAATGCAATTTTCTAAATTAGGTTTAGTGGATAGGCTCCGTTCACTTTCCCTGTGAGTGTCTGTCATTAAACCATATTTAATGTCAAGAGAGACAAGAGACATGTTGTGCAGTCATTTCAGTTGATTCTACACTGAACCCAAAATACTGAAGTATTTGTATCACATTGGATTTACCACTACAATTTACATGCCACACTCAAAGTCATCATCCAAACATATCCACATCCCATCTGCAGAGGTAAAAAATTATGTTTTATGTTGTGTTATGTTATAATCTGTTACACATATCAAACTGTACCTTATAAAAGCTGGAAGGGATGTTTAAAGCTGAGCCTATGGTTAGACATAGACATTCTCTCATGCTGCTGGCCTCCCTCCAGCCTTCACACACAGGAGGAAATAAATAAAGACTGATCATCCAAAAACATGTCTTTTATCCCAAGCCAGAGCCCTATCCATCAGACAACATGACATATGGACCCTCAGTGAAAAGATCTGGAAAAGAAGCACTGACACATCTTAAGATGAACTGAACTGGGTGCCCAGAGATTGGCAACTGTTTATTTCAAAAACAAAACAAAACAAAAAAAACTAGGAAGAGCTAGACTGCTCTGGCCTTCCCATAAGGTAAAATGAAATAAAAAATATATATATATTTTTTTAATTGTTTAATTTCAACCTCTATACACCTAATATATTTCAAAACGTAATGCATTTCAGCAATAAGAAAACATATTTCCAACATTGCGATACAGATGGATGGAGATCTAAAATAAATATTAATAAAATTAAGTAACAAAAATACAAATAAATAAACAAATTAATAAATTAATAATAATAATAATAATAATATAGTTAGTATCACAAATATATATTTTGTACAGCTATATAAATATGTTTTCTGTTTCAGTGGGAGTAAAAAGGTTTTCAAATGTGTCCAGAGGAGGTTTTTTAAGTATGTCCCTTGCATTAGACAATGTAGACATCAAATGAAGAGAATTCCCCTGTAACGTTAATATATTTACTCAGATAATACAAATGAAAGAATGCATTTGTAAATTTTTTTAAATCATTTTAGTAAATATTGTTGGTATATTTTGAAATAATCTTTATAATATAATATAATATAATATAATATAATATAATATAATATAATA
>CAIGQV010019356.1:24621464-24652464 GCA_903798115.1 Danio jaintianensis | reverse complement strand
TATAATATAATATAATATAATATAATATAATATAATATAATATAATATAATATAATATAATATAATATAATATAATATAATGTTTGCTTTGTAGTTTGACTAACCATTGTTCTTTTTTTAAGCAAGCAATACATGGTGGTCTTTAAAAAAACAATAATCAGCAGCTGAGAATGACCTCTTCACAATTTCATTTCCAGCTAGAAATAGTACCTTGGAGTATCATATCATAACACAAACAGTTTTAAGTGATTTAAACCTCAATTTCCTTATCAGCAAAAAAGTACTGGTCTTGGTTTGTTTGCCTTTCCACATTTTAATGAAAAACAATAATATACCTAAGTGGTCACGCTCGCGCAAAAGAAATCACCCCCACTTCAGATTCCTTCTCACATTTCTTCATTTCATCAAACAACATGCTGTATATTTAGAACACTTTGGGAAAGTTACTGTGGAACTAGAAGGCAAGTTGGAAGCTTCAATCAACTATATTAAAACTGGCTAAATTATACATATATTGTATACCTAAATAATAAGATTCATTTAAATATAATATGTTGCTATATTGGACTACTGCTTAGATGAACTGTAAAATTAACCTTAACCCTAAATGAATAAATAAATGAAGGATATTACCAGGCACAAAAAAATAACATATTGGTAGCACTTTACAATAATTTTAGTTAATGTTCATTTCAAAGTTTAAACTTTTACTTTAATATGTATTAGTAAACAATCAAGGAAATAAGCTAATGAACAGCTGTTTTTTGTATTAAAATAATAGCAAAATTAATGATTAGTCTAATTAACAAATGTATTGCTTATTGGTAGTTAATGTTAGTTACCGAATAAACCTTTGTTTAACAAATGATCTTTCTGTATAGAATAGTCATATAAAACAGAATTTGGTTATATTTGATGGGCCAAAGATATCCACTTCAACAACAAAAAAATATTTTTACAAAAAATGTAAAAATCTAAATAAGTCAACATACAGATAGCAATAGTAACAGTCCATAAATGTCTCATAAAAACTAATAAATAAATGACTAAAATGCAGTATAGCATAATATGCACAGTAAGCAGAACATAATAACCGAATGAATATTTTACAGCAGAATGAATATTTTAGAGTTATTCAGATCATGATTCATTAATATAAATTCCAATACTACACTCTAGGATTAAATCCTTTTCCTGAAATTAAAGTTTAATGATGATAGACCTTGATCAATAAATGAAGTAAATGTGCTTATAAAAAATGGATCTGTTATTTATTCTGAATATTCAGAGTTGAACGCACACATATGGGCAGAAATGAGGAAATACTAAAATACCTATGGCTTCACTGGCTTTCCTAGATGATCTTTTATTGTTGTTTTTGCTTTTTTTTCTATGATAATCTAAGTAGATTGAATCAATGTGCTTGTGTATGTAAAATGTTTTCCAAGAAAAATGCCCTATATAGGATTATTCTACACAAATCTAAAAAAGCAGAGTCCCACATTCATATCTGCACCACATGTATGTATGTATGTATGTTTGTATAATACAGTAAATGGCAAACTTATTACCACATCTCTGGATTTTCCCCCCATTACTTTCTCACAGCCCAGTGTTGATGAAGGTCAGGGGGCAGATGCACTTTCTGACCACAACTCAGCCTTCTTTCACACACTTCTAAAATCTTGGATTAAGTGGGATCAGGTCTGGTTAACTCAGGTGACCTGGTAGACCTTCCCTCTCTCAGAAAAAAACAAAACTAAAGTAAGTAAATAAATAAATGAATGAATTAATAAATTTGTGAATAATCGATGCAATCTCACAGCAATTTGTAACTTTTGATTTAGTGGCTAATTTGTATTAATTCATTCGTACATGTTAGTACCATTTGCTCATCTCCCAATGAAGGGTAGGTTTAGGGGTGGGGTTTGGGGGCACACCTCCTTTTAAAAATTGTACGCGTTCATATGATCATACGCATTTGCCATTTTTCCGACAGTTCGTAATATAGTTACATGTCCTTGTGAGATCGAGTTGGAATAAAATGCAATCATGTAATCCATAAAGACTCACTCACTCTGTGTCCTTCGGCTTAGTGATTTATAAGGGGTCGCCACAGTGGAATGAACCGCTAATTACTCTGACATGTTTTATGCCTAATCACACAATACAATCTAATGACACTTTTTTTTGGAATCTACAGTGAATACAGATATATATGTTACATAATCTGCATTACATATAATTAGTTACTACTCAGCACTGTCCATAGATAAATATTTTCTGATCTACTAAACTTGTTCAATAGCTCATCTGTTAAAGCACTGCACTTGCAATCAAGTCCTATGAAACCCAAGTCATAATAGAAAGAAGAAAAAAAAAAAAATGGCTCAAAAACCAAACTGCTTTTGTTAATATATTATCATTTCGGTTTATTGTATCTGGTTTGTTATCATCACATGTGCTAGAGTAGTAACTTTTCAGCACCCCGTCCCTTGGACATTTCATTTCCGAAGTGCCACAACACAAACAACAACCTCTGAAGTGAAGCATTTCCAGATTTGTGGTCATCTGTTTTGGATAAACCTGAACAAGCTTTTAGTACCACTTAAACTTACTAGACATTTAACTTTGAAATTGTAGCAAAATGTATAAGAAGCAAATAATAAAAAATAAAGAAATCATTCTGCAGAAATGTTGCCATGGGCACGTTTTTCCAATCAACTTGTGTTGGTATATTGTGTAACAATGAACCGAATACTCTGAAGTTTTGTTCAAAACACCAGATTCTTTCTGTTGCTGGGATTTTCTTAAATCTTATCTAAACTAACCCATCAGCCCTGTTTTAGCGTTCTGATGCCAGTACATACATTCACAGTGTCGAGTATTAATCTAAGTCAACACCCTAAAGCAATGGCTCTGTGTACAGTTGAATCTTGAACAAGCCTCTGCAGTTCCAAACCACGAACAGTTACAAATCAAAACATGGTCATGTTCAAGTACCACAGTTTGGGTAAATAAAGACAAATTCGCTTTAAATGAGGCGAGAAGAGCTCGGTTTACCTCAAACCGAGACTCGCCATCTCTCAAAAGAGGGTCAGCAGGCTTTTTGGCTTCTTACTTCTGTGCAAATGCAAAAAGAGCTATCTCATTTATCAAACTTGCATAGTCCCAACGTTTCTCCAGCGCTATCTCAATATTTGCTAGAGCACCTTATAAAACCTGTCATTAGTTAGTGTTCACCTTAAATCCCGTAGTATATTTACACTACTTTATCCTTCAGAACGTGCTTCATAGCTTTTCTCTGAGGTAGGGCAGAAGCTCTGCTGGGGTGTGTGAGGGGTACGGCTAGGGGGTCCGGGACAAAGTGTATAACTAAACACACGTAATTTCATACGGCCATTAATCACAGGGAGCTGGTTGCTGTGGGAACTGTTGCCTCGGGGACGATGTGCTCATGCTCACTGCTGGTGGTCCTGTCGACAGACCTACTGGACCCATCAAGACTCAAGTGCCAGGGGTCGCACCTCAGGTGGTGCCCCAAGTACAAGAAGTGAGAAAGATCTGTTTTTCATTGATGTTGTTTCTGCACCGAGAGAATGAAGTCTGTGGGCACACTGTACGGTGAGAGCTCTGTGCTGCTTCTTTCTCTACAAGTGCTTCCAGACATTAAGAGTTTGCATGCTAAATTAAAATTCAACATAATGTATACTGTAAAAATAAACCAGGGTGACTATACGTCCTCTTTTTCCCAGACATGTCCTCTTTTTGTGACTAAAAAAATGCATCTGGCCGGGATTTAAAAATCTCCTAATATGACCAGGATTCAGCCTTTTCCCCCTTTTTTAAAACTTAACAGATTTTTTATTCTACTTTAAACTATTTTACATAACAGTGTTATGTCAAAGTTTTTAAATTGAAAAGATTATTATTATTATTATTATTATTATTATTATTATTATTTTTATTATTCTATTGTTGAGGGCCATGTATTGTATCTTGTCTTCAAATAAACTTTGTTTTAAATAGCCATTTACTTTGTTACTTTAGCCACCTATTTTTATGCACATTTTTGAAAATAACATTTAAAAATGCTTATTAAAAATGCCAAGAAGTGTACATTATACATTATAAACCATAATACAATGATTTGCCTACATTTCATCTGAAAAAAGAAAATGTCCATACACTACGATGGAAACGTTTACCAAATAAGTCTAACATGTGCATCAAAAAAGTGTGATTTTGTTTTAAAAGATTATCTGATAACAAAAAAAATGACATGGCATTAATGGACAAACCAGTGGTCTGCTCACATTGTAAAATATCTAAAATGTGGTTTTGGTCATTTTAAAATCTCTTAGCCAAAGTCTATCACAGTGGTTGAGTATTATTAACTTAAAGTACTGTCTTGAGCAGCTGCGCTCCCAAGGAGTCTCATGCCTCTAAAAGCCACAGTGCATTCATTGTGTTGTCTCTTTGTCTTCTGAGGTCCAAGTAATTTATTATATAAGAAAAAATGCCTTTTACAACATTGATAATGTAATGTAATTAAAATATAGTCAGTTAAATAGACTTAAGCATTAAATTAGGTGTTCAATCATAAACTGAGATGAAATGCCCTTTAAACATCAGCACCACGAGGAGCAGCATCTCTGTGGTAAAACCAATTTCCATATTTTAAAGACATGGCATGGAGCAATGGAATTTTATACAATGCTTCTTGTCTGGTTTGAGACCCACTTTATACTGTCTCAATTAATGTAGATCATTGATTTTAAACAAACCAGCTCTTAAACGTGGTGAGTTTATAATGTGCACCAAAAGCACTTGAGCGGGCATATTCAAAATTAAAAGTCTCCATGCATGTACTCCATTCTACCTGCTCTCACTAATGTGAATAACACATGCCTCCCTCGGGCACCTTTCCTAGAATAACCCCCTGCTTAAGAAATCCACTCTAAAACTACAATAAGTTTACATAACAACAATGTAGCCAAAAAAAATGGTTTTGCTTTATCAAAAGTTCTTCATTCAGATATGTGCATCAAACATAAATCTTTGCAGGACAGTCAGGATCCTAAGAGCTGTGATTGATGATTAGCTGAACTTTAAAGACCACACTGAACTGCCTGGTCCTGCAAATTTCCCTTTATACAACATTAAGACGATCAAGCCCTTTGTACTGGAGCATACTACAAAACTCCTTGTTCTGGCTCTTGTTCTAGGCTGAACTATTGCAAATGTCTCTTGGGATACCTCCCAATCACCACTATCAAAACTCTACAATTTAGTCAGAATTCAGCAGTGAATGTGATGTTTGACGAGGTAAAAAAAAGAGTCCAAGTCACGCCTCTGTTTGTCAATTTGCCAATAGCCAGTTGCATCAGATTGTTCTCTGCAGGTGGTCAAGAAATGGTTAAAGAAATATCTTTTCAGACAGTACTTGACTATTTTAATTTCTGTTCTATCTACTCTTTTCCCATTTAGCAAAAAAAAAAAAAGCACTGCTATGTTTACTGTGTTAAACTAAATAAGACTCACAGCACATACATAATGTTCAACTTTTGTCAGTTTGATTGCTTCTGCTGTATAGATAAATTAAATGAATCAGCATAATATAATTTAGGTTTAATATTATAGTAGAATTATGAATTGTGTCAGCATTTTTCACTCTAAATCTGTACCACATTTGAACAGTTCCTTCTCTCTCTATCTTTCTCTGCTTGTTTCCCTTTTGTCTTCGCTCTATGTTTGGTTTGGCTGAGAATCCAGCCCAAACACTTGCCCTCCACACAGGAACCACCCTAAGTTGAGGTCATCAATTCAGAACCTATGCCCGGTCAACGGCGTTTAAGTCATCGAGGAGAATACATGTCGAGAGAACAGGGCAGCGTGCATGGAATGTGTCAGTGTTGCTGCACTGTTTACAGCTCTGTTTATGATCTGTGTTAACAGTGTACTGACACTTTAACTGGCTTCAAAACAGCCGCCAGCACGAGGGCCATGAATCTAGAGCAGCAGCAGACCTGTTTCACCTCATAAGGTAAGAGCAGGGAATACTTCCTTCCAGACGCTGTCATCTATGCAACCTAAGGTTTTAAAAAAAGCCTAATAGGAGCTTTTAAATGACAAGAATATCCTTTTATTCTAATTTCGATTATGTGTTCTCATGCCTGCGTTCTTTCAATTGATTCATTTTGTTTTGCTTTATAGTTACAGCTGATGTGCACAGTAATTTCTCAGTTTGACTTTAATAATGCATTATAGAAAAATCTCATTTTAAAATATCTTATGAGAAAATACATTAAAGAAATTACATCATATTTTACACCTGGGGTCTATGATAAAAAAAAAAAAGAAAATTCAATGCAATTACACACACATTTTCTTCAGTTCTCCTTAGACTAAAAAATTACGAAAGAATTACAGTTGAAGTAAAAATTCTTCTGGATAAAGTCTTATTTGTTTTATTTCGGCTAGATTTAAAGCAGTTTTTATTATTATTTTTTTTAATTTAAACAAATTTATTTTATTTTATTTTAAGATCAATATTATTAGCCCCCTAAGCAATAGTTTTTTTTCTGATAGTCTACAGAGCAAACCATTATAAAACGATTTGCCTAATTTCCCTAACTTGCCTAGTTAACCTAATTAACCTAGTTAAGCTTATAAATTGCACTTTGGGCTGAATACTAGTATCTTGAAAAATATCTAGTAAAATATGATGTACTGTCGTCATGGCAAAGATAAAATAAATCAGTTATTAAAAATTTGTTATTAAAACTATTATGTTTGGAAATGTGTTGAAATTTTTTTTTTTTCCGTTAAAACAGAAATTGAAATTGATCAAAAGTGACATGTTTTCTTTAATAAATGTTACTTTTGAACCAAATCAGCGTGATTTCTGACAGATCATATGAATGAAAAAATTCACATAGAGTTCGGCTTAGTACCTTTATTCATCAGGTGTCGCCACAGCGGAATGAACCGCCAACTTATCCAGCATATGTTTTAAACAGCGGATGCCCATCCAGCTGCAACTCAGTACTGGGAAACATCCATACATACATACATTCACACACATACACTACGGCCAATTTAGTTCATTCAATTCACCTATAGCGCATGTCTTTGGACTGTGGGGGAAACTGGAGCACCCAGAGGAAACCCACACGATCACGGGGAAAACATGCAAACTCCACACAGAAATGCCAACTGGCCCAGTCGGGACTCGAACCAGCGACCTTCTTGCTGTGAGGCGACAGTGCTAACCACTGAGCCACCGTGTCACCCTGACATAGAGTTATTTTTTAAATAAATAGATTTAAGCCACTTAATATATAAACTTTTGAATGGTAGTGTATATATTTTCAAGGTATTGTAATTGTACTTAGTGGTCTCTCAAAGCGAATATAAGAGGAACAGGGCTTCTTGAGTACAGCACATTCTCTCTGCTAAATTCTCAGAACCACAAGAATTTGGTTTTAGACATAGAGGTACAGATGTTTGTCATGAGCTCTTCATTGACTCTATTCAGCTGTCTCATCCCTGACTGTAATCTCAGCAGTACACATTCTCCTGGCAGACTGCATGGAAAATATCCGGCTGATGTTTATTCTGGCAGACTGCAGTGACAGAGCTGAGAAACTTTCTTTCGTGTGTGTACATGTTACCTGTTAGGAACTGTCCCTGACTTTGTTCTGCATTGTGACAAGTCTACGATGACAGTGTGAAAAGTATGTATATACAGTGGAGAACAAAATTACAGTACAACCTACAATTTCCTATATTCTTAGGTCACTGCTTAGTCATATTTGAAGCTATCTATCAGGATCTATGAACTATGAACAGCAGATCATTAAAAACAGCAGATCATTATTCAAAAGTTGCATACATTCTTAAGCAAAGAGAGAAAGCTGGTCAAAATTAGAGAACACTTTACATCTCAGTTATTGGTGTTGATCTGGCATCTGGTGATAAATTATTTCATTATCTGACAAAACCTATGTAACTGACAGCCTGATCTTCTAGTTTTTACTGACTCTGCAAGATGGTGAACTGTTCAAAAGTGACTGAAATCCTTCGACGGCAGATTTTCATCAGCAGTGGTCCTTCAAAATCTGTGATTTCTAAAACTTGAGATTTTTTACAATGACACTAACTCAGTCCCCACAAAAAGCATCTGAAGACATTTAAATGATTCAACAACAGTTTTGATATGCTTCAACAGTATTAAAACAATTATATATAATATGTTGGAACCATTAATGTGCATGTGCAGTACAAAGGACACACTGACTGTTTCTTATGTTTTGCACTTTTCCATTGATAAGTATGAAAATTTTAAATAAGCGAGAAATGTCAGAAAATTGCTTTTGTACATGTAAAAAAACCTACTACCGATAACTTTGGGTACATTGGGTACATCACTTAAAGGAATAGTTCATCCAAAAATGAAATTGGAAGAGTTTAGATGCAAAAGCCTCTAAGTTTCATCTGATTTATTTCTTTTTTTTCTAAAATGGCCATGTTCTCAGGCTCAGTAATTTTACCTTTATCAAGTCAAGTCAAGTCAAGTTTATTTATATAGCGCTTTTCACAATGTAGATTGTGTCACAGCAGCTTAACATAGTTCTAGTAAAGTCCAGATTTCAGAGTTGAAGTTCAGTGTAGTTTAGTTCAGTGTGGTCTAAATTTCACTGCTGAAAGTTCAAACACCGCAGAGCAAATCCACCGAAGCACAAGTCCCGATCCGAGCAAGCCAGTGGCGACAGTGGTGAGGAAAAAAAAGTTCACCAATTGACGAAGTGAAGGGAAAAAAAAAACCTTGAATGTCACAAAACCTTTATGGCAAAGAAAATGTTCTTTCCGTTGCCTTTATAGTGAAATAACTGAACATAAACATAGGAGGCTGAGAAAAATGTCTTAGATGGCACTTAAAGGTTTTTGCATCTGAACTCTTCATTTACAGTTAATTTACTCACCCTCAGGCCATTTAGGATGAATATGACTTTCCCTTCTGTAGAACATTAACGATTTTTAGCTAAATCTGTGGTTATTGGTGATTCATATATAGGCAATGGTCACCCATTTTTGAGATTCAAAATACATGTCAAGCGACCAGAAGCTTGCGCACAATACAGTTTGCACAGGCTGTAATTACAAACAAGTGACCATTGACTTCCGTTATACAAGTCACCACAAATTAAGCTAAAAGTCTTCTTTAGTGTTCTGCTGAAGAAAGAAACTCACCTACATCACAACACTTCAATGGCCTGAGGGTGAGTAAATAAAAAAATAATTTTCATTTTGGGTGAACTATCCCTTTAAAACTGACCTTTATTTGTATTTTGGCTCTTCATGGCAAGTGTAAAATGCAAAATGTTTAAAATGCACATTTCAGAAAATATTACCACTGTGCTCTCCTTTCTAAATGACAAATGTGGTTTGGTTGAAATGGTGAGGTCATGAGTTTGCATGTTACACGTTTAGTCTATAGCCAGGTGTGAGTATGTGACATTCAAAACAACAACAATAGCAAATTTCAGGACAGTATTTGCACATTGAAGAATACGTATGTATTGCCTGGCATGCATAACGCGGTGATTTCTTTTATGCTGTCTTTTATTTTGCAGATCTGTGTGAACAGGATCACTTTGAAAACACAGTCAAACGTATGCAAAAATGTATTGTTTTTAAACATCAATTCAGTGTAAATGCACCACTATTATTATAATTATAACAATCTATTAATACTCTACTACTACTACTACTACTCTACTATACTATAGTTGACATGCAGAAGTTATTTGCAGTCAACAGTATTTCTAAAGGGGTCCATCAGAAAAGTGTAACCAGAATTTTAAAAACTGCCGGAAACTGTTAGTAACAATAACAATTAAACACTACATATTATGTCTCCATATGTTAGAAATACAAAAATAAATAAAACCCATGATTTCTTTGTGCCTCCAAAAAATTGCTCAATTGCTCACAATCATCTGTCTCACTGAATCTTCATGACAGACTTAATTTATTCCTGTGTTTTGCCAAACCACAGCTAAGAGCGGCTGACACAAGCTTTCACTACAAAATAAAATGCTCAATTAATTCATTTAGCTATTTCTTCGCCTCGAGGGCCAGACATCAATAGGCGAGCAGACAATCCTCTTCTGTGCCTACTATAAACATCGCTAGCTGGCGCTGACTGAGGAAACAGGTATCAACAAGGGTGAGTCTAAACAGCACTGCAGCGCTGTGATTTAAGAGAGGTGTTAATGCCATCAAGAGTGAAGTCAACTGTGTCTTCCCCTTAAGGCTCATGCAGAAACAGACAATAAATTACACAGTTGTATGATATATGAGAGAGCTGTCCTTATGGTGCTAAAATTCACAGCCAGGGAACGGGCGTGCAAACTTGTAATTGTAAGCTAGAAATGAGCATGACACACCTAAGACAAAGACATGCAATGGTTGCAATTACGTTACTGAATGAATGCTGTAAAAAGGTGGTTATGTTGGGGTGTGACCTAGGATGTAGCACAAATGTTCTCACATTTTTGATGTTTACCATCAAGAATATACAGTATATTTGATACCTTTTATTAAACAAATTCAAGTGAATATTACCCTGTGTGAACGCTATCAGACTTCTAAGCACGAGTCACAATGTTTGTGTTGTGAGAGTCAGCCAATTTATCCTCAGCTGGTTCCCGTCAGTGATGTGGAGACTGCTTTATTTCTGCATCGCACTAACAACGCAGACAATGAGGGATGACATTCCCCGTGTTCCTAAGAAACAACTTTGAATCTGTGAAATGATAACATGAACCTGCCTGAAATTACAAAACGTAGTCATAATAAGTCATAAGTGTGTACGAGTTTAGAGCAAAAGCAACCCAGCTTCCATCGAAACACTCACTTCCATCTTGAAACTCGAAACTTTCAGATTCTTCTTCTTAAAAAAAAAAAGTTCTCTGTTCATGTGCTTATAAAGGGAATCTGTGTTCCATTATGTATCAGACAAGAAATATTAACCAAAAGCCTCAAAAATGAACGTTTTGCCCAAGGGAGGTAGAGATAGGCCAATATAATGTCTTAACCAATGCCATTTTGTCTTGTGAATGCTGTCCCTTTTTAATACTGTACGTTTGTGGGAATAAGCAATTCCTCTATTGTTCCTCTCACAACAAGAAAAAAAAAGCTGTTTGGTTTATTTTACATTTCAGAATCTCTGTAGTATGGACTTGATATGATTAATATCCAAAGTGTAAAACAAAAAGACATACTGTGCCTTGGGATCAGTTTTTGACATCTAAATATAAAAAAAAAAACATTTTTTGGGCAAAACTTAAGGCTTATGAACATTAAGGCCGTATAATTTCACAGTCTTATATAATAAGGAAATTATGAGGTCCTCATTTAAATGTAACAATTTTTTTAAATATCAAGTAGGTCATAAACATAACCAGTCTGAGATTTTTTGAAATGGGAAAATGTTGTATGCCTGAATACATCGCTATATTTGTAGCAACCACATCAGCCATCAATCTTGCATTAATATTAATTTTTGTCTATGTAGGAATGTTCTGCCTCAGACCATGTTATGATGAAAATGAATTTCCTCAAGATTTTCTTATTCAAATATTTATGCATTAAGATGTTTATGCGATTCATTCCAAATGATGTTTAAAAAAAGTAATCACAGACATTTCGGCTGAAAGCCTTCTTCAATGTGCCGGTTCACTGCTAATTATATGATCTTATATACAATCTGTAAGTATTATCAGCTGTTCATAATGAAACAAACAATCAACAAAGTCCAACTCAACTCTATCATAAAATTACAACAGCATGAATGATAACTTATCATGCACATCATTTCTCAAAGCTGGAATTGATCCGAGGAAAAAAAGCATTAAATGCCAGTCCCGGCAGGCTTCAGCTCTTGAAAGGAACATGGCTTGATATTCTCTGTTCTTTAGCCATCGTTCTGCCTAATATATTTCTTTCCTGTCAATATACACTTTTCATACATTGGCCCGCAGCTGTCAATGTGTCCTTGCATAACAAGCAGGATCATTGTATTTCAGAACAATATTCAAGTGCTCTGACCACAGATGTACATATGGTAAGACGGGAAGACAGAACTTTGGACAACGTTAAGCATTGTCAGACTGATGAATAAATTGTTTTGACTCCCATTTACAATCAGTGTTTGTGTCCAGTTCCCTCAAAAATGAGACAATAACCAGCAATCTAAAACGGAATCATAAAAAAATGATGTCAGATTCATTTTATAGTATTCTCTCATAAATTTGGCACAGTAACAGCCCTGATTTCCTTCAAATGAAACTGAAGAACCCACTGGTTTGGCATCTTTTTGAACAAAATCAGCACAAAACAAAGTTCATTTCAGGAATTTATAAAAAAAAGCTTGGTAAACACCTTACAACTACCATTGGTGTGTGGTGATGATGTAATATCTAGACGTGGCTCTGAGGCCCTGCCTTCTTTTACGGTTAATTTCCTCTATTCAGATCATATATTCACAAGTAAAATATAATCACTGAAGAGCTTGTCTAACTGATAGCAACAACTGTTTTTAATGTTTATTATTGTGAATCTGCTTGCTTTAAAGTAATCTACTGTATAAAATGCTATTGAAATAAACATTTCATGACTTTGCTTGACTGGAGCGTCGAGGTAAAGAGCATGTGTATACAGTCATGGCCAAAAGTTTTGAGAATTACATAAATATTGGAAATTGGAAAAGTTGCTGCTTAAGTTTTTATAATAGCAATTTGCACATACTCCAGAATGTTATAAAGAGTAATCAGATGAATTGCATAGTCCTTCTTTGCCATGAAAATGAACTTAATCCTGAAAAAAACGTTACACTGCATTTCATTGCTGTCAGTAAAGGACCTGCTGAGATCATTTCAGTAATCGTCTTGTTAACTCAGGTGAGAATGTTGATGAGCACAAGGCTGGAGATCATTATGTCAGGCTGATTGGGTTAGAATGGCAGACTTGACATGTTAAAAGGAGGGTTATGCTTGAAATAATTGTTCTTCTATTGTTAACCATGGTGACCTGCAAAGAAACACGTGCAGCCATCATTGCGTTGCATAAAAATGGCTTCACAGGCAAGGATATCGTGGCTACTAAGATTGCACCTAAATTTATAGGATCATCAAGAACTTCAAGGAAAGAGGTTCAATTCTTGTTAAGAAGGCTTCAGGGTGTCCAAGAAAGTCCAGCAAGTGCCAGGATCGTCTCCTAAAGAGGATTCAGCTGCGGGATTGGAGTGCCACCAGTGCAGAGCTTGCTCAGGAATGGCAGCAGGCAGGTGTGAGCGCATCTGCACCGAAGTGAGGCGAAGACTTTTGGAAGATGGCCTGGTGTCAAGAAGGGGAGCAAAGAAGCCACTTCTCTCCAAAAAAAACATCAGGGACAGATTGATCTTCTGCAAAAAGTATGGCGAATGGACTGCTAAGGACTGGGGCAAAATTATATTCTCTGATGAAGCCCCTTTCTGATTGTTTGGGGCATCTGGAAAAAGGCTTGTCTGGAGAAGAAAAGGTGAGTGCTACCATCAGTCCTGTGTCATGCCGACAGTAAAGCATCCTGAGACCATTCATATGTGGGGTTGCTTCTCATCCAAGGGAGTGGGCTCACTCACAATTCTGCCCAAAAACACAGCCATGAATAAAGAATGGTACCAAAACACCCTCCAACAGCAACTTCTTCCAACAATCCAACAACAGTTTGGTGAAGAACAATGCATTTTCCAGCAGGATGGAGCACCGTGCCATAAGGCAAAAGTGATATCTAAGTGGCTCGGGGACCAAAACCATGGCCTGGAAACTCCCCAGATCTTAATCCCATTGAGAACTTGTGGTCAATCCTCAAGAGGCGGGTGAACAAACAAAAACCCACTAATTCTGACAAACTCCAAGAAGTGATTATGAAAGAATGAGTTGCTATCAGTCAGGATTTGGTCCTGAAGTTGATTGAGAGCATGCCCAGTTGAATTGCAGAGGTCCTGAAAAAGAAGGGCCAACACTGCAAATGCTGACTCTTTGCATAAATGTCATGTAATTGTCAATAAAAGCCTTTGAAACATATGAAGTGCTTGTAATTATATTTCAGTACATCACAGAAACAACTGAAACAAAGATCTAAAAGCAGTTTAGCAGCAAACTTTGTGAAAACGAATATTTGTGTCATTCTCACAATGATGGTGCTAATGATTGTTTTGCTCAAACAGCCTTACTCTGTTTCATACTATTATGATAACATGTTTTGAATTTTTTAGCTTATCCATGAACATGATACTTCAAAACAAATGACAAACAAATGCACGGGAACACAATAGCAAAAAAAATATAATAATCTGAGAGTCATATGATATATATTAGGGCTGCATGATATTGGAAAAATCGGACATTGCGATATTTTGTTTTTCAGCTATATATATTGTGATATGAATACAATTTTAGCAGATGGGTTGAATATTCTATTTGGAAAAAATCTTGAATTTAGATTGATTGGGGTGATTTTGTAAGGGTGTGAATCATTTATAAAAAAATTATAAACAAATTGCAAGCAAGAATAATTACAATAGAGCAAAAAAGAAAAAGTCAAATAAACAGCGTTTTATGGTTTTTCGAACAAAATTGGAATAGTGCTGGAAAAGTTGGTGGTTCATTCCGCTGTGGCGACCCCTGATAATGAATGAATGAATATATATATATTCATTCATTCATTCATTATCAGGGGTCGCCACAGCTGAATGAACTACCAACTATCCAGCACTATTCCAATTTTGTTTACCCAATTCACTTATAGTGCATGTCTTTGGATTGTGGGGGAACCTGGAGAAAACACACACAAACACAGGCAATATATATATGGGGCGGCGGAGTGGGTACTGCTGTCGCCTCACAGCAATAAGGTCGCTTGTTCAAACCTTGGCTGGGTCAGTTGGCATTTCTGTGTGGAGTTTGCATGTTCTCCCCGTGTTTGTGTGGGTTTCCTCCGGGTGCTCCGGTTTACCCCACAGTCCAAAGACATGCGCTATAGGTGAATTGAATAAACTAAATTGGTTGTAGTGTATGTGTGTGAATGAGAGTGTATGGGTGTTTCCCAGTGATGGGTTGCAGCTGGAAGGGCATCCGTTGCGTAAAACATATGCTGAATAAGTTGGCGACCCCTGATGAATAAAGGGACTAAGCCGAAAAGAAAATGAATGAATATATATATGAGGCAATTCAATAACTGACCAATTTTTCATTAGCATTAGAGTGAAGTTGTTGAATCTAAACATAAAAGCCTGATAAAAAAAATAATGTCAGGTAAACCTAGAGATTTTTTTTCTTAATGTATATACAGTATAGCAGGTACAGCAAGGTCTTGTACCTTTTTGACCACTGATGAGTTTGCATCCATGTGTAATGGTTCCTTAAAGGATGAACATGCCAATGGAGAGGCATATTGAACTTTAAAATTGCCTATTAGTAGAAAGGCAGCAGTATTTTATCATATTCTTACATATACCATCCTGTGTGCACGCGATATGTGTGCTAACGCTCATGTTTCTGAGCCTGTGTATGTGTGCATGTGGTGGCGTCTACTTAAACGAGATGCAGATGGCTGGTTTGGGCCTAGTGCGCTGCAACCTGGCAGGCATCAGGTTGAGTTTGCTGCAGAGGTTTGGGCTCTAGAGCCAGGCTCTGCTCTGGAAATATACTCACCCCCCCTGTAGCAGAGCCCCAGCATGGGCTTTCCGCCAGCGCTGATCTCGCCAGGAGGTCTGGGCCTTCTCAAAAACACACAGCCTGCCCCACAGGTTTACAACAGCCAGCTCAATGCACTCTTACATCTCTGCTTCCCCTGAAGAGGCTAAGGTTGTGCATCCCAGTCCAAATTCTCAAAAAACATTGTTTTTTGATCAACCTTCCTGTTGAAAAAGCTGCCAGCCGGTATGGAGTAACATGAAAGAGCTAATGAGCTTGCCCACTTGCTAGTGAAAAACATTCATGTTGTACAATCACAAACAGGTGGTTTCGAACTTCGAGGTGTTTGTGTTCGCAGGGTTTGCCGCATCTGCAGAGCATAAAGGCGCTTCATGTGAGAATTACGCGCATGCGAGAAGGTCTTATTTGCCTGTGGTTTACAATTCGAGTTGAACACCAGTAAACACTGATAAGCATTCTGGGAAATGTGGCCATTTGGATTAGAGAAATGAACCGCTACATGTCATTTATCCCATTTGAACAACAGAGAGGTAGAATAGTGAGGAAGCAGAGCAAAGTGCAAAAGCTCCGTCAGGTTTCTCGTCTCACATCTCACCCTCTTTTGCTTGATAGGTGAGACAGTTTGATCCATCGGCAGCTTTGAAGATTAGAGACGCTGATTTATAAAAGCCATATATATTTATATTTATATTTGTGGCAGCTAAAACATTAACTAGAGCATTTACTTTTACTGGCAGAGACAAACACACAAACAAAGAGATTGCCATTGGCCGCTTGTCTGAGAAATCAGAAAAACTAATTTAACAGCCTATTGCTAAACTTTCTGTATTAAATTCAAAAAGTGGTTTATTATAATGCTTTAATTTTATTAAGGAAATAAAAGGAAAGTTGATGAATGAAAATGATGTCACATTTGTTACCATTTAAGAATGTCTGAATAATGACAATAGTTAAATTTTTGTGTCTACCAGTTGTTTACATTTCATTCTGTTCAGCAATCGAAGTGATCATATTAAATCAGTGAAGTTGTATGTATTGCACAACCGTTAAATCTGTTTTGGATCTTCAAACTTGTTCATCCAACTAAAGTCGCATAAAAATAAAACTTCTGTCATAATTTGCTACTTGTGAGGTTCCAAACCTGTATGAATTTCTTTCCTCTTCTGAAGAAAAAGTATAATATTTTAAATACTGATTTCCATAGTGTTTTATTTATTTATTTATTTTATTTATTTATTTTTTCCATGCTAAGTCATTGGAGATCAGCAACTGTTCAGTTAACCAGACTCATCAAAATATTTCCTTTAGTTTTTAGCAAAAGAAAGAAAATACCTACAAATTTACAAATATTGTTTTACATTTGCAAAGAACATATTGACAGTACTTTACTTCCTCTTGTACATTCTGTAAATAAAATGTCCTGGGTGCATATCAACCTGCACAGTCAGTCATGAGTTTCAGAATCAGGCGCGATATAGCCATAAAACACTTCCAAATGTGCATTTTATGTCCCAGGAGATCATGCAGTAACTATGTGAGACAATCTGTTCAAACTGGCAGTCATCTTGTGGTTTGGCATGTGGGAGAGATGCTAAGGGAGTTGAACTTAACTTTGTGACAGAGAAACAAGTACATGCGGGAAACACAAGAGGAACCATTTGGATTCTGACAGCGATATGCTGTACTTCCAACAATAGAGGACAGAGAAACATCCCTGAGTCATCTAAAACCACAGTGTGAGATTAAACACAAACCCTTCTGTCATCAAGATAATTGCATTCCAGCAAAACATTTCCCTTCTCTTGACTAAAGCGCTTCTCGCTGCCTTTTCTGGTCTACTGAAAGACAATCCAATTCATGTGCTGTTATAATTGAGCTACAGAAGCATAGAGCATATCTAAGATACAACATGATGCAATGTGTAATAGCATATTTGAAGGATTAATTAGACATTGTCTCAGTTTTTCATGCCAGGTGCATATCGGCATGGCAAACTGTAGTTCGATTAAACTGTAAATGTGCCAGGATTAAGCAAAGATGTTTTTTTAAGTCTGACTTTGCAAAAAAAACATTCATTTCAACTAGCTAGACTAATGAGATTTGAAAAATGTAATCTATTCTTTCAGTCCAACTGAAATTGGATTTTTAGACCATGTGCACATTGTCAGAAGAATGCAGCAAAGAAATAAATAAATGAACTTTGCAAAATGTACATATTTATGAAACAGAACTGACACAACATTAAACTGAGCTAGATATGGCTTAACAACTGACGATAGGGGTTTACAACTGAAATGAAAGTGATTTCATAGTGGAATTACCTACTGTGGAGCAGCTCTTCAAACTTAAGAATGACACTTTGCACATTATCTTAACATTGCATAATCATTTATTTCATGTGTCAAAAAAAAAAAAAGCAGAAAGATGCATGTGTAAAAATGTAATCCTTTTCATTTTCCATCAAAAACGTTCCAAGTCTGTCATATAAAAATGAGGCTACAGTCTTTAAAAGTCAACCTAGAACACTGGGGAAGCTTTTTTTTTATTAGCCCTCCTGTGAAATTATTATTTTTTAAATAATTCCCAAGTGATGTTTAACGAAGCACATTATTCTGAAATAAATAATGTTTAACGCAATTTTCACAGTGTTTCCAATATTTATTTATTTTATTTCATTTGGATAAAGTCTTACTTCTTTTAGTTTGACTAGAATAAAAGCAGTTTTTTAAATCTATTTTAAGGTCAGTTTTATTAGCTACAGAGCATACAGTATAACTAAACCATAACTTGACTAATAAACCTAACTTACCTAATTAACCTAATAACCTAGTTAAGCCTTTTGATTGCACTTTAAGCTAAACACTTGTATCTTGTAAAATAGCTAGAAAAAAATATGTACTGTCATCATGGTAAAGACAAAGAAATTAGTTATTAGAAAATAGTTATTTAGACTATTGTGTTTTAAAAATGTTTCCCAGCCCTTGGGAAATATTTTTAAAATAATTAAAATAATAATTTTGACTTTGACTATTCCCTTTTACATAACAAGCACTGTAAAAAATGCTGATTTCCACACAATTGCATTGGGTTGGGACAACTTGAAAGGAATTAAGATAAAATTATAAAAAGTAATACGTTAAGTAGATTGAAAAAATCAAGAATTGTGTTGTTTGAGCTCATTTTAAATAAGTAGTTTGAACAAACAGCAAAAATCGTTTTTCGAGTGTATTGTTTGAAACATTTTATAACTAAGTGTTACTTGACAATGATTTGTCTGTAATATAATGATCTGAATCATTTCACCGCCAAAGTACGAAGTGACATTCCTCTTTCCCCACACTTTATATTCTTGACAGGCTTCAGACTGTGGTTCAATGCATTAAAGAATTATGTCTCTCAATGGCACATGCTGATCAATATCCTAAGGCCACATTAATGGGGCTCTCAGGGGTTCATACAGGTCCATTTCCACTGGAGGATCCAATCAGTTAAGTGCAGTTCAAGTGAAACCTGGGTCTCCTTGCAATCCCGCTTATCGATCGCTATCTATTAAACACTCTCTGAACACTATTACTTGTCCTATGTTTCATTCACTTTAAAACCTCTCTCATTACCTCTGTTTCAAATCATTTTGCCCTACATCTATACCGTACCTACAAAATGGAAAACATAGCACAGCATCCCAGTTAAACTCGAGATCTGTAGTGAAGTTTCCTTTCGGTGAGAGTTCAAACTAGTACACGAACACATATTAGTACCAACAGAGCCAATTAGATCCACACATTGAAATACTGGAATGTTTAAAGTATGGTAGTGGTGAAAGAGGACCAAACCTCAGTCAGATCATTTCCAACATACACTATATATCCATATTTAGGTTTGGGTTATGAGTGAGAGGTTGCCATAGTGTTTCAGTAGGTGTTTGATTGTATTTTGCCCTCACACACACACACACACACATTTTTTCCCTCGGGCTCTGCCCTCGCTCAGAGGTGTCACGCGGCTCTTTCTTCTCCTGTTTAAGCTCTGTTTGCTTTAACGTTGCCCACCCCTTCACTCTTCTCTTTTCACTTCTTCACTCCTTTTCATTCTCTTGCTCCCTCTTTTCATTTCAGCAGTGGATCTGATGGCACTGCGCTCAGAGAAAAAACATAGGCGAGGAATGTTCAGCAAAAAAGCGTCGGCTCGCTGACAGCAAGATGGATGCTGTGAGTGACGATCTTTTGTGCCCAACGCAAGACACATGCAGGCCCCGGTAAAAATAAAGTGTCAAGGATACAGGGGAGCAATTCATTTCTCCTGCGTGACAGTGGCGTCTAAACCTGGTTTGTTTATATTTGCAGAGAGCAGATACATGTAGAGAGAGAGAACAAGGTCTTCTTTTCTGAGACGAGCCTAGACAGCTTTTGAAAAGTAACTGGGCAGGTGCAAATTTCGCTACAAAAGTGTCTGATGGATGACAGGTGATGATTATCAGGGTCTTTTTATTTGGGCATAATTTAGATATGTTTATGCAGGACTGGACATCAATTCCATGTCCAATTCCCAGTGCACTCTCACTCAGTGCAGACTGATTTAGATTACTTCAAAGTTTTCACACTGACAAAAAAAAAACAATAGGGACTAGATCTAAAGCATGGGATCATTAAAATTAAAAAGCAAATATTACAGGTTTATTTTTTAAATGTTATAAGATGCAGACATTTTTTTTCTTTGTTGTTGTATGTTCTTATTTTCTTCTTTTTCTTATTATTGTTTATATTATTATATTAATAATTATTATTAATATGTTATTATAATTAGTGAAGGCATCTACTAGATATTGCACTTTTAATAAATATTATCTTTCAGGCTGTTGGTAAAGTGACTGCTTTAAGAGTACTGGCAGATTGATTTAGATCAGCTTAACTGTGGCCTGAAATTTTTGCACAAATGATGACATTTAATTTCGTTTATAAATTAGGTCGGTCATTATTCAATTAAGAGTTACGGCTTTATTCGTCTATTTCTGACTTAAGAAGCAGGCTACATATTTATGTTCTCCCAGCTAGCTTTATTGCGCAGTGAAATGTGTGTTTCAAATATATTTCTATGCTAAAATTAATTGAATTACATTATTTTACAAATGTTTAATAAAATCTCAATGCGTATAAAGAATTAAATCATAGGTGAGAATATAGCCTCTTTCTGATATAACTTATTTTGATCATTCTAGTTATTCTTAGTTTTTCTCTCTCACTCTGAATTTTGTAAACATGACTCGAAATAAAACAATTTTGCTCAAGAGTAATTTAAAAAAGTAATAATCATCACTAGATGTGTCTATTTCTATTTGCACATTTATTTTAATGAAAAACACGAAACGGTTCGTAGGCTTTTATCAAAATGCTCTTTACGACTAAATATATTTCCTGTTTGTCCTTGCTGCAATCTTTACAGACGCCTCTTACTTATTTTTAATGCTAACTTTAATGCAACATATAACATGATATGTTTGCCCCTAAATAATCACTACGGATTTAATTTAAACATTGTTATCTAAGTAGGCTACAGAACGATATCGCGTGTATCGCGTACTACTTCTTTAAAAAACATAACAAGCTATAGCTACTGGACAGGCGACAAATTTTTGTTTCCTAAATATTTACGTTTTGATAAAATGAGGTGAACATTAAACACGTAAGCTAAATACAGGCTTATTACATTCCTATGTTAATGTTTATTTTAATGAAAACCCAAATTTTGCAAGGCATAAAATTGTTCAGACTTTGAAGTGAATTTGTAGATTTGTTAATTATGTCCATAATTTATGTATTCAAACCTCAAACTCTTCGATGTCGAGATTAGTGAAAATCGTTTCTAAATTTTTGATAAATCGTAATAGATATTGTCGGTACCTACTGTCTGCTTAACTCCAATCCATATTTTAAGTCTTACATGTTCAGATTTTTTTTTCTCCAAACCATTGCGCAAATTCTCCATAAATCTGTCACTTGAACATTGCCATACTGTAATGGTCCTGAAAGTTCCCTTCAAGCAAAATGCTTGCGTTTAAAAAAAACAAAAAAACACCCGCACTTTTGACTTGGCAGTCATGGCTGGTTTCTAACTCATCTCAAACAAATTGCACATGCGACGAAACGATATGTCTTTAGTGAGATGTTCTCGCCGTAGGCGCTTTCCAGAGATGATGCAGGAATGAAAAGATGAACTTACCGACACATTCGTTGGCTTCTCTGGCGGTTGCGCGCTGCCAGGGTCGGTCATAGTGAAAAGGTTTGCATCTGTCACACTCTGGTCCGGCTGTATTGTGCTTGCATTCGCACACTAGGTTTCCATCCCGGTCTTTGACGCATCGTGACGCGTGTCCATTACACTTACATCTGCCTCCGACCTGCAGGTCTGAAACAGCGTAAAAATAGGAATCTCTGGCCAGCTCCGAGTCATCCTCATTTTCGTCTCCGAACGTGTGCAGGCGGCTGAAAGTCACCTTAATGTCAGTTGCGGTCACCCAGTCCTGAAGTACGGGTGAATTGTCAAAGTCGTGCGCGGAGGGTCGCCCGTCCAGGGTGCTGAACGCGATCAGCCCGCCGGAAAGAGGGTGCATGTCGGTGTGAGAATCTGTGCAGATGGCCTCTTGCTCGTTCTGCTTAGTGATCGTGGCTTTGCTGGGCTTGTTGTACATCTTTCTACACTGGGTCGAGTAGTACTGGAAAGGCACCCAGGACTTTCCGTAATCCATCGATTTAAAGATCGCCATAGACTCCGGTCGAGGTGAGCAGAATTGCAAACTCACGTAGGTCACCTCGAATTTTTTGCCCAAGGATAAAGTTAAAGTGACGTTTTGAGGATACTGGAGGTAATTGTCCGACTGCCAGCAGGTGAGATTGTGAGGATTGTTCAGGTCGGTCAGGTAAGCTGGTGGGTGATATTTCTTCGGGTCTGACGCGTCGCACGTGTGGCAGTTTCTGTGTCTTTCGTCCCCTTTCTCGGTCACCACGCAGTACCGACTCTGCGTTTTGCCGCAGGTGCTGGACGCGCGCACTTCTTTTCCGAACGCCGCGTTCACGAAATCGGGGATGCATCTTCTGGGGTGTCCGTTCTCGTCGTAACACGGATCCGGCGGGGAGGTCTGAGCGGCGAACATGCTCATGCCGTATCCGCCGACAGTCCCTTTGAGCACACAGCAGAGAGTCACCAAAGTGACCAAAGCATCCAAGACCCTCAACATCCTCACGCGCCTTCCTCAGCCTCTCCTGTGCTGAAACACAGCTGTGTGTCCTAATCAGAAGATGCGTGCCCTGTCCGTTGATGTTACAGGGATATCAAATCAGTTGACAGTCTGAGCTTGATCTGTCCACAGCCGCTATGATCAAACCGATGCCAGATAAAAACACATGTGAATCTGAATCTGTCTCCAACACATGGGCAAACTCCTGGATACCTGATCTAAAACCACTAAAATAATTACGCGTTCGCAATTAAAGAAATCTCCACACAGGTCACTGCACCTCCGTCAAACAGTTCAGCAAAAGCAGAAAAGTCACAAAACAATCTCAGTTCGCGCTGGCTCTCCTTTTCCTCGAGTAGCCTACATCGGACACGCGCTTTCACTTGTCTGGTTCTTGAATCTCTGCGCATGTAGATGATATAAGCAGATCCCGTTAGTTTGAGCTCTAGTGTGATAGGAGACACTCACTTTGCCCCCCTCTCTCAGTCTCTCGCCGTATCTGCTCTATTGAGAAAGGCGCCGGACGCGTCTTTACGCAAGGCTTTGCGCTCATTCATCTGCAGCAGTGACATTCGAGAGAACAACGACATCCACTGGTAGATTTTATCAATAAAACCAGTGCCGAAGAATAATTGAATCCAATATAATAGGACTTTAATTATATATTATAGTATATAAGGTCACTTAATAACTTCAAGTCTTATTCGTCCAGTAATTATCCCGTAGGCATATTTCATTTAAGTAGAGAGAAAGATAAAACATTAGTACGAGTGCAACACTTGCACAAAACATAACATCATATAACATCTGAGCGATGGTTATTGTGGACAAATAATTTACTTATTATTAATAAGATCAGGTTTATTTTAACATACGTTTCGGTTTATTTTAAAAAAAGACTTTCATTGGTTTAATTATTATTATTATTAATTAATTAGTCATTTTATCATTTAATGGCTAACCAGCATAAATTCGGATATGGTTATTAAAAGCAAACCCAAAACATAAAACTATATAGCTTAAGTGTTAGATCACAAATTGATTTTGTTTAAATCTTTAGTATATAACACTTGTATTGCTTTGATAGCCTGTAATAAATAATTAATTTATAATAAAGTCTGACCCTTACTTGGATTTTTTTAATTTTTTTTAGCAACATCAACCATCTAGATATTAAGAAATATTGTGATGCCACAAACAACTTTGGTTGTACAAAGCATGCATTTTATATGCATCATGTTTTATGCCATTATTAGTATAGTAATTAATGTTATTAACATTAGTGTTGTTGTATACATTTTCTAATACTTAACAAATAAAAATGAATAACCAGGAAGATCGTGTTCTGTATTTTCAAGCTGCTTTTTCCTCTGTTATCCTTTTAATAATAAATAATATTAATATTAATCAGTATTGGGGTAATGCATTGCGGGTTACGTAATATTACTTTTCTAAGTAACGAGTAAAGTAATGCATTACTTTTACAAATTAAAAGTAAAAGTAAATAAAAGTTACCTTTTAGTTTAATAAATTAGCTTTTAAAAAATTAATAGCTGAATTAAAATGAACATAATCACATTGAATCACGCACTCAATGGGAACAGACAGAAATGAAGATGGTAGTCCAGAGCCTTACATTTATGCGATGGCAGTATTCTCATTATTTTGAAAGCATGGAAGAAAAGGAAAAGGGTATTGTCTCAATAAACAGTGATTTTACTTAACAAATAAAAAAGTAGCAAACACATTGCTTTAAACTTTCATTAATCTGTATATATGGCATGTATAGCTCTGGGGTCAGGAAGTTCTCAGAAGATAACATTATCCTAAATTATAATTTTTTGATGGGTGTCACGGTGGTGCAGTGGGTAGCACGATCACCTCACAGCAAGAAGGTCGCTGGTTCGAGCCTCGGCTGGGTCAGTTGGCATTTCTGTGTGGAGTTTGCATGTTCTCCCAGTGTTTGCGTGGGTTTCCTCCGGGTGCTCCGGTTTCCCCCACAAGTCCAAAGACATGCGCTATAGGTGAACTGGGTAAGCTAAATTGTCCACAGTGTATGAGTGTGTATGGATGTTTCCCAGTGATGGGTTGCAGCTGGAAGGGCATCCGCTGCGTAAACCATATGCTGGATAAGTTGGTGGTTCATTCCGCTGTGGCGACCCCAGATTAATAAAGGGACTAAGCCGAAAAGAAAATGAATAAATGAATGAATGAATAATTTTTTTATGTGTTTTTTTTTAAGTAAATGAAGGTGCAGGTTATACAGAGCAATGTTAATTGCAGAGATCCTCTATTTAATAAAAGAAAAAAAAAAACATGCAAGTTCTGAAAGAGATCAAGCCTCAGGTAAGAAAAAGTAAGGCAAAAGTAACTAAAAAGTAACATAACACATTACTTATCATAAAGAGTAACTAAGTAATGCAACTTCGGGGAGTAAATCAATATTGTAGTGCATTACGTTCAAAAGTAACTTTCCCGAAAACTGATGACAATAGTAATAATAATAAATATAGCTGCAAGCAGCAATTAAGGGGCCAAGCAGTTCAGAGCCAGAAAGACCAAAGCAGTCCAGAGGCAGAATGAGCACATTTGTCGGTGCCGTAAAAAACCATTTTGCCTATTGACACAAATTTCACAACACTTGGTCAACATGGTCTGACGATGATCCAAGTCAAACTTGGTGATATTTCTGCAAACGGTCTAGAAGAAGTTTGCAAATGAATTTTTTAAACAAAATCAATATGGCGGACAGGAAGTGTTCTCGGCATGACCCAAGGAATAAGTTGAGACCAATTTTACCACAATAAACATATGCAGTCTAATGTTATTAGCACATTTTTGATTCATTATTTACTGTTAGTGAATGGTTTATAACTCGTGACCACTAGGTGATGCTGTTACCAAATTTATGTGTTGTGGTCATTGTGAGTTGCCAATGACACACCTAAAGTTCAGTTTCAATATGTTTAAGCCATGCAGAGTTACAGCCTCATTGTGCTAGCACATTTGTCGATGCCGTAAACGACAACCGTTTCGCTGATCGATATGATTTCCATAACATTTGGTCAGCATGGTCTGAAGATGATCAGAGTCAAATTTGGTGACAATTGAATCAACAGTCGAGGAGCAGTTCGCAAAAGAAGCTTTTTGAACAAAATCAATATAGCAGACAGGAAGTTTGCCTAAATATGGCATGTTTGGTATCAATGTTCTCGGCATGACCCAACGAATAATTTTATACTAATTTTACCACAATAAACCTATGCAATCAACATTTATTAGCCATTTTGTAAGATTCATTATTGATGGTTAGTTAAGGGTTTTTAACGCGTGACCACTAGGTGGCGCTGTTACCAAATTTATGTGTTGTAGTTATTGTGAGGTGCCAGTGACACACCTAAAGTTCAGCGTCAATATAATTTAAAGTTTCAAAATTACAGCCTAAAATGATCTTTGACATTTTGCCAGCACATTTGTCGGTAGCGTAAACAAAAAACATGTCGCGTATCAACATGAATTAGATAACTTTTTGATAAAGAAATATAATAAAGAATGTTTAGCAAAAGTTATTAGCATTTTTCAAAAATTGCTTATAACTTTTGGCCACAAGGTGGTGCTGCTCCAGAAGGTTTTGAGAACTTTCAGGGCATGTCGAAGATGCACACCAAGTTTTGTAATGATACGTGAATATGTTTGTAAAATATGGCATTTTTTGACAAAAATCAAAATGGCCAACGCCCAAAATAGCTGACCTGGGAAAATCAGACATCATTCGACTCGGCATGCTCTGTTGGATGTAAAGAGGCCAGTTTTATGAGCTTTGGACAAAGGGTTGAGAAGTTATAAGCAAAAAAAGCAATTTTTTTATATCTCCAGACCACTAGGGGGCAGTGCACCGAAACGCAGCAGATAACCTTACATTATGGTTGACATGACACACACCAAGTTTGGTGTGAATACGTCAATGTGTTACGGAGATAAGTCCATTTTTGCAAGCTCTATTTTAAATTTGTTTGCAAGTTAAATGAAAACGGTTGGTCTAATCAACTTGAATTCAATAAGTTTTTGTCAGCATGGTCGGTAGATCATGTGATTCAATTTTGGTGAAAATCGGACAAACGGCCTAGGACGAGTTCGTTCAAACAGGTTTTACAAATAATTAGAAATGGCGAAAACAAATTGTGAAAAAAAGGGTGCGTTTGAATTGCCTTGAGCCAAGGATTCAGAGGAAAACGAATTTTGATTGTAGCCCATTAGGTTCAAAAGTTATAATGATAAACATGAGTGAAACTTTGGACAAGTGGTGGCGCTAAAGAGTTTGAGTTAGAGACTTCAGGTTTGCTGTGGTTTATGTTGACACTGCCCTCTATCATTGTGCCAAATTACACAAATTTCCCGCATACGGTTATATGGGCTGCCATTCAAATCCAGCAAGAAGCGGAATAAAAGTAAGAATAATAGGAACCCTAACGAAAACAATAGGTGCCTCTGCAGCTTCGCTGCTTGGCCCCTAATAATAATAAATAATAATAATAATAATAATAATAATAATATTTTTTAAATCATATTTATAGAGTTTTTTGGTTGTTTATATATTTAGACCCTTCCAAGCCAGGGCCCTAATTCAAGGGAATGGGAATAAACTGTAAGAGTGGATTATTCTATAAAAGTTATTCTACCTGTAACAGGCACATACAATAACCAAACTAAAGGTCTACTCTATGATAAATTAAACCAAACTGTTATTCAAATGCATTGGCTATCTATACTATTTATTTATTAGTCAAGCGTTGTCTGAATTTACATGTCGATTCTAGAAAGAGTGGGGGACAAAACAGATTGTGCAAAGACGCATTCGCAAATAGCATGGGTGTCATGTTGCATTCCAGCTGATGTCTGAAAATATGCATCTGTTATCTATGTGCATGCATGTAGAATATACAAATATATCATAAGTATATAACCATATTAAAGGGATTTTGAAGTGTTTTCTAATATTGGGTTAATGAGAAGCGGATTATAGTTCTTATATTTAGGCATTGGCTGTATTTCCAAAAAAAGGCTTTAAATGATTGAACAGGATACACACAAGATCTTACAAAAGTTTATTCAATAGTGCTATTAGTATAGACCTACTTTTGAAATTCAAAATAAGAAAGTTTCCTTTCAACTCTCTTAATATGTAGCCTAATTTTCAGAAATGTGGCCTACTTAAAATTACAGTTAAACTGAGTGAAAATTTAAATATGGCCTACTTGTACTCAATGATTTGAAGAGATACTTAGAAATAAAAATAAGTATTCTAAGCACTTGGTTTAATCTGTGTTTCCTGTTTTAGTATAGCCTATTAATTGCTTTTCTCCACATATAATTTTACATGCTGCTTTATAAACCTACATGTTTATGTTTATATGGTAACAAGTGTTTTGAGGTGGAACAGAACCAAAAGAAGGTCTAAACCTTTATTTTAAATTAGACAAATCTGCAATTGTTTTAATCTACATTCAGGTTTTTTTTTTACAGTGTAGACTTTGATTTGCTAACTAGCAGAAAACTCTAAGCATTCATTCATTTTCCTTCAGCTTAGTCCCTTATTTATCAGGGGTCACCACTGCAGAATCAACCGCCAATTATTCGACATGTGTTTTACGCAGCGGATGCCCTTCCAGCCGAAACTCAGTACTGGGAAACACCCATACACTCTTGCATACACACTCATATACTATGGCCAATTTAGTTCATCCAATTCATTTATACTGCATGTCTTTGGATTGTAGGGGGAAACTGGAGCACCCGGAGAAAACCCACGGGGAGAACATGCAAACTCAGCCAGCCAGGACTCTAGTGCTAAACACTGAGCCACCTAAACGCTAACCAGTTACCTTAAAAATGGCATTATTTTATTTGAAAAAGTTATTATGTAATTTTGAAAATTTAGATTTAGCTTATAGCTGAAAATATAACAAATTTTATAGGAAATACTGTGAAAAATGTCTTGCTCTGTTAAACATCATTTGGGAAATATTTGAAAAAGAAAAAAAAAATGAACTAGAGGGCTAATAATTTTGACTCCAACTATATATATATATATATATATATATATATATATATATATATATATATATATATATATATACACACACATAAAATATGTTGATTTGCACTTTTGAAACTTTGCAGTTTCAAGGTCATAAAGGTTAACATTTGTGGTTTTTGCTTTACAGATTGTGCATTATCTGTAGCAGTGGTTCTCAGTTCCTGTCCTGTGAACTCACTGCTCTGCACATTTTGTTAGTCGCTCTATTCTGACACAAACAGTTCATGGAGTTCTCTGCTTATGAGCTGATGATCTAAAATTGTTGCGTGAAATAAGGAAGACACACAACATATGCAGAGCGGTGCGCCCCCAGAACTGGATTTGAAAATCACTGACCTACAAGGAACTAAACATCTATAACCAATATGGTCATGTCACAGACATTTACTAAATGCGCTTTTTCTTTTAAGGACATATATTATTTCAAAGTCTACTTTATGATTCTTGCTTTATAGATTGCATTTTTATTTATTAAAATAAACATTTTCATATACATATCAAACTAAACATCCAAAATATTTCCATCAACGTGTTCAAGAATTGTATACAGTATAATAAGTATATTCTGCATATGACTTTTTTCTAACTAGTACATTGATATAGTTCAGCATTACCAAAGATAATTTTAGTAACAGTCATTTAAACCCTGTACATCCAATTGGAAAGACTTTTTGAAACATGTAAACTTTACTTTTTTACTTTTGTAAATTCAATCCCCTTTTACATTCCAATTACAAATACTTGCAAACATATTTATAAGTTTGAGAGGAAAAGCAGGGGGGAAAAAACATTAAAATGTGGCTTGCTTCATTGGATGACAAACATCCAATCTTATGGAATTTAAATTTTAATTAGGCGAAATGCTCAAGAAAAAGAAAAAAACATGAGCTGGATGTATGCATGGTCTGGAGTGGATTTAAAACTAATTTATAATTATATTAATATATTATACTAACCTCAGAAAACATACCATTATGTTTTTATACATATTACGCAGTTATGTTTTATACTTGCTATTTTTCTGTATCGAGTAGTCAGACCACTAGATGGCAGTATTATATTTCCACCAAGTCAACCTCAAACCATGTGGCCTTGTAAACACCTGTCACATCGTGTGCTGATGTGAATCTACCATTACATATTGTGCGTTTTCTGTCCTGATCTCTCAGATAAGTTCCTTTTTTAGAACAGCCTTAAATTTGAGTTCTACTATTTGTGATGCCTTGTTTACAGTTAAACTGACTAATGCATGTGAGATTTTTGAGAAGGGAAGAGACGTGTGACAAAAAGAGATTACGGTACAAAATGCTAATTTTGGCCTCAGGGGGAACTGGTCTTACTCTTGAGTATGAAGGCTGAGTTGGCAGTTAGACTATAGAGAGAATTCAGAAAAAACATGGCATTTTATTATTTATATCAGGGATGGACAACTTGGATCCTAGATGGGGGCACTGTCCGGCAGACGAATCAAAAGGTTTATGCCCCAGAGTGACAGCTTTGAAAGGATTAGGGCATAGGGATGAGCCCTTCCAAATGAAACGCAGTGTGTGATACCAAACAACTTCCCTCTCAAAAAGATCATGGGGACCTGAAGTGTCAATCAATCCTTAATTCCTTTAAGGGCCCTTCGAAGTGGACACTTTTTTGAGCACTTCGGTTTGGAATGACAACATGATTATTTTGCGCTCTGAAGTGCCCTTTGGAGGGCGATATATCCCATTTGGAATGCACCGATTGATTAGTTGGTTCAGGTGTGTTTGATTAGGGTACAACAATAATTAGGTTTAAAGTCTGGATAGGTGTAGACATTAATAAAACACAATTTAAATAATTTAGTAAGTAAAAGAAAACAAAGAAGAACAAACCCCTCCCCCTCCCCATCCCCCGCCCACCCCTCCGCCCTCCACA
>CAIGQV010019356.1:24579993-24618506 GCA_903798115.1 Danio jaintianensis | reverse complement strand
TATATATATATATATATATATATATATATATATATATACGATGGGTTTTCTAAATAGTTGGTTCTCACAAACATATTTAGGCACATTGAATTTTTATATGTGCAACATTTTTATATTATAGTTTTGTCGGTTTAAATGGCTCCCATGCAGCATGTTTTTGTCAGCCAGCTCCACTGTACAGAATTCGTTAGGTTTGACTCATAATTTGAAGTGAAAGTGGCTCCTTTAGAATCCGACTAGGTGTTGGTTATGTCTCACATGAAAGACACAGTAAAGTTGTTCTGAGTTAAACCTCTTCCTGTTTGTATGACAGCAGGATTCATATCTTCTCTATCAATTTCATATTTCTTACTGTTTAAGCCTGTGAGCTCTTTGCACCTGCCATGCACAAAATATATTCCTTTCCAAATTTAGCCTGTGCTTTATTTAGTCTACATATTTATACTTAGTTATCTACAGTGTATATATAGAAACAAATATTCACCATGCATATTACTGAATCATATTGGTTATTCACGATTAACTGAACACTGAGAACCTGTGTAAAAACAGGATTCAGAACAACAGTGTGTGTGTTCAAAGTATGTACAGTATTGCATCTGTAAAAGGACACTTGTATATTTCACAATCTGGGGATGTTCATGTTTTTACCCGTCAGACAGAAAAACCACTGAACTAGTTTCAATTGAAACGGAACATTTGTAACTTTCATCTTCTGATTTATAATAAAAGTGTAAATATAGCATATTTTAAAACGTAAGTGAGTTGCATAAGTGAGCTATGTGAGTGAGAAATAGTTCACCCTGGATTATTCTAAACCCTGAGTAAATGGAATGGGCTTCTCATTATACACCTAGTGCTAACAATATATTCTTTTCACACTAAATATTCCCAAATGCTGGGTTAATGTCTTTATTTTCAGATTTTTTGCAAGCAAATGTTTTTTTAGCAAGCAAAATCTTGTATCATGTGATTTCAAGATGTCCTAAGACAAACAATTCAGAGTGGAACACTCCATGTTGTCATATCAAAATCTTTTTTATGGTTATTATGAAATGGCATGAATGCAGAATTGCCAACTGCAATTAATTTGTCTCTTCACTAAAACTTCACCGACCAAATAATATAAAATGTCATTATTTACATTTTTCCTGCCAAAAACTGAAACAACGGTTTATATACAAAGGTATATTCATGCCATGTTGTATTAGACTTGTGAAAAGCACTCATGTCCTCATAGGTCTACTAATTTTTAGATAGCTATGACTTGCACAATGTGGTCTTGTACCACCTGAGCTGTACTATAATTAGTATAATTCTGAGGTTAATAACAGTTCCGAGCAGAACATAAAATGTTCTCTTACTTACAGGGGGTGGATGTCCCCCCTTGACCCAACTGGAAATTACACTCATATGTATGTAGTATGGCTCATATAGTATGGTTCAAATATAACATACTGTAGTAAAATCATGTTTTTAAACATACAGTACTAATGTACCTCAATTAGTGTAGAGTACCGTAATTAATACAGTACTAATTTTTCTACAACAATATAAATACCAGTTTACAAAGCTAAAAGCTATATAAAAAGTATCATATACTGTATTTACTACAGTTTATCATTTCACAATAGTTAATGCTACATTAAGATGAAGCATCCTTTAAGTTGTAAATAATATAATATGTACAATATAATGCACTTTACTACAGTATGGTTCAAAAACACTGTAGTATTTTATATGAACTACTAAAATATCTTTTTTATGTAACCCTGTCTGCAAAAAGTCTGCAATGTTAGCGATAATAACATTACCTGCTTGTTGGATAGTAATGTCTACAGTGGCTACACTCATGGTTTCTGTTCTCTTCCCTGCTTCTCATAAATTCGAGTCTGCTGTGTTTAGTTGGGTGGGGGGGGGACATAATAATATTATTATTTTATTTTATTTTTTTTATTGGGGCAGCACGGTGGCTCAGAAGGTCGCTGGTTTGAGTCCCAGCTGGGTCAGTAGGGGACTAAGCCGAAGGAAAATAAATAAAAGAATGTATTTAGTTGCATAGATGTCGAACCACAGGGGTTATTTAAAAGTCCCACTTAAGCTGAAATATTTGTGTCCCCTTTAAAAATGGTTTAATGTCCCAGCTGCTGTAACCGGGAAGATTAATAATTTTACTCTTGGTGGGGCAGGGGCAAGACAGGGGGCACTCATTGGTTCTCCTACAGCTGGCGGCGCCCTAGGTGACCACTTAGTTTGCCTATGCCTATACGGTCTTGCATGTATTTGGCTGTTGGTTTGTAAGCATCTACTGCACATTTGGAATGACACTGGGTAAAAAAACAGTGCCTATCCTGCTTCTAAACTGAAATTTCTTCTAGGCGGGGGTTGAAAACTGTTTGAAAATCCTTTAAAAAAACAAAAACTTAATATTTAAAAAATCAATTATTGAAAAAAAAAAGTCATTTATTTATATGTTGCACCATGATTTTGCTTGTTTCCTCATTTTATACAGTACAAACACACTATCTTTCAGTTCGCTGTTGTATACAACCTACACTGACACTGAGTTGAGCGTATAGTTCCCACATGGTACCAATAGAGGCTTAAAGGAAAGAATAGAGTTCCTCATTTCCCCCCAGACAGGAGCAAATCAGCATCCTGGTTCTGGTAAATATTGCTCTGTGATAGATCCCTGTATCTGCTGAACTGGGCCACTGTGTCGGCACTGGCAGCAACATATAAAAGGAAGCACTTACCGTTGAATGTTGTCACCATTGTTCGACTGCTGTTATTTCCTAAAACGATCGCGGCAGGGGGAGTTTGGCCGTATTGTTACTGGAGGGAGGGATGTGAATGAGAAGACTATGGGCTCACAGGAGAAGGCGCATGGGGGATATTGGTCCCCATCAATCAGAGACTCCACACAATGAGCGTCGACCCCCTCGCGGTGTGGGAGTCTATCACCGCGGCCGATCGCACCACAACAATGGAGCAACACCTGTTTCCTCGGCAAAGCTCGGGAGCAATCTTCCTGTACAGGGCTGTTGGAAATATGATCAAGAGAAGGAGCTGAGGTGAACCTTCATGCTGGGTCACAATGGGAACTGGAACGAGCTTAGATAAATTGAGCATCTCATTGGACAGTGCTATAAAGATCTAAGGCTTTATAGTGTTTGTTGGTGGTGTATTTTGTTTCAGTAGTCCACTTTTTCATATTGTATTGACTATAAGGACAGTGCATGTATAAGTAGGGGGGAGCAGGGAAGAAAACAAAATGTTTTGGACAGAAATATGTTTTTGCTGTGGTTGCTAGCTCACAACTGTGGTCTATCAATGTCAAGAGTATTTTGTACAAATGTTAAACAACTTCAAAAGAATTTCACTAGGGACAAAAATAGCACACGAGGTCAAAAGTAACCCAACAATACATGCTTGATTTACTGGCTTTTTTAAATAGGAAATCTAGCTGACTATGGCATTGGTAATATGTTAACTGCAAACATATTTTGTACTATTTTATCTTTGCGAAAAACATTTTCATTTTAATATATATTATTTATTAAAATATATTTATAAAACATCTAAACAGAAACACTGCCAGCAATATGGAAGTGAAAACAACTTATGACTATTAGCAACGGTGAGATAAATTTAGTAACAGTAACAGTGTTACTTTTATCCCAACAAGTGCTCTTGCCATTTATATGCAATGTACTTTTAAAATGTATGTGCAATAGCACTGCATAATCTGTAGATTGATCATAACTGTGACACATGAAAGGAGACACAACTTGTAATTAGGAAAGAAATATCACTACAGTAAATGATTGTCTGCACTTGAAATCCATGGGACACAGTAATTAAATGGAAAACAAATATTATGTTGTCAGGGCTTATAGAAAATGTGCTGTTACTTTCATCCCCACTCTCCTCTGTACAGTACATTAAAATATCATGTCAGCAGATATTAAGCAGGCAATAATAATTGGCAGTTGCAGTTTTTGACCAATGACTTACAGTCGTGGCCAAAAGTTTTGAGAATGACACAAATATTAGTTTTCACAAAGTTTGCTACTAAACTGCTTTTAGATCTTTGTTTCAGTTGTTTCTGTGATGTGCTGAAATATAATTACAAGCACTTCATACGTTTCAAAGGCTTTTATCGACAATTACATGACATTTATGCAAAGAGTCAGTATTCGCAGTGTTGGCCCTTCTTTTTCAGGACCTCTGCAATTCGACTGGGCATGCTCTCAATCAACTTCTGGGCCAAATCCTGACTGATAGCAACCCATTCTTTCATAATCACTTCTTGGAGTTTGTCAGAATTAGTGGGTTTTTGTTTGTCCACTCGCCTCTTGAGGATTGACCACAAGTTCTCAATGGGATTAAGATCTGGGGAGTTTCCAGGCCATGGACCCAAAATTTCAACGTTTTGGTCCCTGAGCCACTTAGATATAACTTTTGCCTTATGGCACGGTGCTCCATCGTGCTGGAAAATGCACTGTTCTTCACCAAACTGTTGGATTGTTGGAAGAAGTTGCTGTTGGAGGGTGTTTTGGTACCATTCTTTATTCATGGCTGTGTTTTTGGGCAAAATTGTGAGTGAGCCCACTCCCTTGGATAAGAAGCAACCCCACACATGAATGGTCTCAGGATGCTTTACTGTTGGCATGACACAGGACTGATGGTAGCGCTCACCTTTTCTTCTCCAGACAAGCCTTTTTCCAGATGCCCCAAACAATCAGAAAGGGGCCTCATCGGAGAATATGACTTTGCCCCAGTCCTCAGCAGTCCATTCACCATACTTTTTGCAGAGGATTAATCTGTCCCTGATGTTTTTTTTTGGAGAGAACTTCCAAAAGTCTTCGCCTCACTGTGCGTGCAGATGCGCTCACACCTGCCTGCTGCCATTCCTGAGCAAGCTCTGCACTGGTGGCGCTCCGATCCCGCAGCTGAATCCTCTTTAGGAGACGATCCTGGCACTTGCTGGAGTTTCTTGGACGCCCTGAAGCCTTCTTAACAAGAATTGAACCTCTTTCCTTGAAGTTCTTGATGATCCTATAAATTGTTGATTTAGGTGCAATCTTAGTAGCCACAATATCCTTGCCTGTGAAGCCATTTTTATGCACTGCAATGATGGCTGCACGCGTTTCTTTGCAGGTCACCATGGTTAACAATGGGAGAACAATGATTTTAAGCATCACCCTCCTTTTAACATGTCAAGTCTGCCATTCTAACCCAATTAGCCTGACATAATGATCTCCAGCCTTGTGCTCGTCAACATTCTCACCTGAGTTAACAAGACGATTACTGAAATGATCTCAGCAGGTCCTTTAATGACAGCAATGAAATGCAGTGGAAAGTTTTTTTCAGGATTAAGTAAATTTTCATGGCAAAGAAGGACTATGCAATTCATCTGATCACTCCTCATAACATTCTGGAGTATGTGCAAATTGCTATTATAAAAACTTAAGCAGCAACTTTTCCAATTTCCAATATTTATGTAATTCTCAAAACTTTGGCCACGACTGTACACTACAACGCTGCTTTGGGGGCCTTAAAATGCACACTATTGAAAAAGATTTCAAAGTGCAAGCTATACTGTTATTGTCTGCATAAATGCTTAATACATGTTCAGTCTATAAGCATGTGTGATTACCAAATTACGTCCACTCTGTCTAATTTCAAGACTGCTGTTTTTTATGCCGTTTGCCTGTTGGTCCACACAGCATCAGGTCAGCAAAGCAGAACTTTTTTGTGTGAAGGTGAAGATTTTCAGAAACTCTGCTTGCAGTATTACAGTATTAGTATTATGGCTTGTGATGTCAGAATGTGCACTGTGTGCTGCTATCTCCTTTGTTTACATGAGGTGAATCTGTGCACTTACTGGAACCAGTAATAAACTTTTGTTTGTTTGTTTTTAAATGAAGGAATAAAAATTCTATTCATAAAATACATATGTACATGTGGACTAGGCCTAAAACCACGGTGGGCCCAAGGACTGCATGTGTGCAGGAGAGTATTGTGTTTTTTAACAAAGTGACATTAGCCTAGTGTACATTCTAAAATTAAGTGAATCTTCTCAGAGTTTGCAAAAAAGAATGACTGTAGTATTGATAACCAAGTAACCAGCAATAAACAAAGCACAATCACCATTATTCACATTAACCCACCAGTCCAAAACCACCTTAAACTACCAAGTCCAAAACCACCTTGCGTAAGCATAAAAATAAAATAAATAAAAACATATATACATTTTTGTGAATTAAGAATTTTTTTATTACAAGTTGCCATTTCCCTCACTTGTTTTATATATGATAATTCAAAATGTGCATTTTGACCACAAGATTGTGGTCTGTTCACAAAAGTTTTCAAAAATACAATTAAAAAGATTTTTCTTTTTTTAGTGCATGAGTGTTGTGTAAATGATCAGTCAACAGAATGTTTAATGGTGTTTAAATCATAATTAAATAATCAAAATAATGTGTTACCTTATACTGTTCCTGTTACTGTCATCCTGCCAATGGTGTGTAATTGTTCTATATCCTGAAAAGTAAAATGGTGTAGAATCAGTTTTCATTCAGAAAGTGTGTGTAAATTTCACAATTAATTACAACGAAACAAACAGAGTAAAATTAATAGATTTGTCTTTGTAAAAATCATCTAAAAATTTGAGTTGTGTTGTTTTGTTCACTCAGGTAATCCTGAGAAAAATGGTAAAACACATTTCCGGGTCTAATTACTTTTAGAATAAAATTTGAAATCCAAATTTAGATGGAAGCTGACTCAGGATAATGTACTTTTAAAAAAAAGGCTATAGTTTCACTCATCTTGTTCATAATCTGTGCACCTCAGGTGTCTCTTTGCTTAACATAGGAAGTTTGCTGGGATTGTGTTTTGTTGCCCAGATGAAATCATCCCCTCGCATAAGAGGATGTGAACACATCCTTTTACGTGTCAACAAGGTCACTTCCACATTTTCAGAGGTTGCAAAACGAACAAAGGACTATAGGCATCTGACTGACAGACAGCTGTTTTGCTCCACTTTAATCCTTTATTATGCCATTAATCAGACCATTGATGCAAAACGGACTTAAACAATGCTTCTCAACCAGAGGGCCACACGATGGCTTAAACACATTTAATTACAAAAGTATTGTTGATATATTATAATACAAACTAATCTAAATTAAAATGTTAAAAACATTTTTTAAATAAAAAGTTATTTAAAATTTTGAATCACAAAATGAACAAAAGGATATGCTATAATAATAAACAAAAGTTAATAAAAAAGTTAATAAATCAAGTTGCTTTGTCATAATACAGTCTAAATATTATAACTTATTTTGTGGGAAATATTAGGAACCAACGATCTATAACAAACATTTAATATTTTTTTAAGTGACTGATATTTTTTGTTTAAATGTTTTGGCAGTTGATAAAAGCCACCATCTCAAACAAACAAACAAACAAACAACAACAACAAAAAACATATTTTAGTCTTTGGTTTGAGTTCAAGTCAAGGTTGAGTAAAAATGCATGCGTGTCAAGCATTTATTTCCCTCATGCATGACTGGTATTATGTTTCTGTATACAAAAATAAAGAAATCACAATAATGTAAGCATTAAAAGGTAGAAAAATCTATGTTTTTGATTTGATTTGCACATGCATCTGTCTATGCCTTTTCCTATGAAACTAGCTTAGTCAATGAAAATCAATTAAATGCAAACAACACATGTAACATTTTTACAGCTTTTTATTCACTTAATGCAAACAGCAATTATAAGTTCAGTGATGAATTAGTTACTTCCAGGCAGCTTGGCAAGGCTACAATAGAGCTCCTTAAGGTCATTATAGGGCTAATATCAAGCTGTTCTCAATACATTGTTCATGAGCCTATTGTTGTGCTTGAAAATGAGTGACCAACCTCAATACATGTTTAAGGATAACCTCAAATCTATTTGCTACTTTAAGTTTCATTTTTCGTATCTCTCTGTGCTTGTTCTTTTAAGTTTTTCTTGTGTTTCTTAATGACTGACAGATGAGCATGTGGGTTTTGTGTATCCTTTTGATTTCCCTGGAGTTAACCCCAGCAAATTCCCCTCAGTGACCACATTGAAATTTACAGAAGAAAAAAAAATCTAAATAAAAATGGATATTGCATCTTGATTGAATTTTTAGCAATGCGTAGGCAAACACAGAATATACATCCCTTTAGATCCGAAAAAAAATCCCCTGATATTAATAGATAAGAAATCATCTAAATCTTACAGTTCTGGTTTTCTTAAGCTCTGTTTAATAACATATATAGCTACTATCTGATCTTCAGAGGCTTTAACACACACGCACACACAAACCCGTTCCAGTTTGTTGAAACTATTGTAAATATTTTTGATATATAAAACTGATTATTTTCAAAAAGATTGATTTAAATAATCAACAAATTGTCCTCTTTTTTATCCACCTCATTGTCTAAACGTTAAATAAACAAGTAAAACCGTTAATTGAGATTAAATGTGTCATGATGACGATTTGCATTTAGGCTAACCTTTGCATTTAGCAGAAACGTTTATCCACAGTGACTTTTTGTTTCATAAAAAAATGTACCTTGACCTTTGGATTCCCTTGTGTAACAGTTTGTGGTTGTATTATAAGCAACACATGAATCGACTATATGTGCGATGCTCTGATGCTCGACGCGCTTATCAATTTATGCAAATTCGCTTTATGACGCATGACGCTCAATGGCCAGCGCGTGCGCTCTGCGTCTTCACGCGATCTGAACGATGTTTGGTGGTGAGTGAGTTTTGTGACAAGTGTTTATGAGAAGCGACGTGAACCAAGAAAAGCTTTACTCTAGTCTGTCATCTTTAATGGTGGTGGCTTGAGCTTTGAGGTTAATGATTCAATATTAATATCTCTTGCTATGTTTTGTGGGGATTTTTTTTTTGTTTTGACATTAGGGAAGTTTTAAGAGTCATTCTAATTTATCAACATAGCACACGTCTCATATGAGCCACTTATATATTACGTTCAAGTTGATGCACTGATATAATTACCTTAAACCCTGAATTGTTTCCAGCCCAATACTTTGTATCCAACATGAGGATTGTAATCATAGATCGTCTATATTGTGCATAGAGATCTTCTGTTTTGTTTTTTTCTAATGAATTATCAAATGAATTTATTTATAGCCTATTTATTTGGGAAGAGATTTATGAATGTCTTTATGTGCCATGGACTTCAGCACATTATTTGCCATACTAACACAATACAATACAAAATCGTTAGCTAAAGCAACATTTAAGTCATCATAACTTGAAATGCTGAGTAAATACATACAAAAACACAAACCAATGCATTCTCAGGTCATCCATTTTCTGTGGAATTTAATTCTCTGGAGGTTTTACAGAATCTTGGAACTCATGATGACAAATTTTTTTTTTCAAAATGTTGCCCTGCCTGCCATTACTTGCTTACTTTACATTCACAAAAGGAAAAAAAAAATGTTTAAATCTTTGGTACATAAGATTTTGGTCACAAAACTTTACAAAACGTACTTTTCATTACCATTAAACTGACTTAAAACATCAAGTTAAATCTTGTGTAATAGAAAAGCAGGAACATTCGCTTAAAGGGATAGTTCGCTTTTTACTCTAAGTTTACTCACCTTTTACATGTTCCAAAACTGTTTGACTTTCTTTTGTTGAACACAAAAGAAGATATTTTGAAGAAACCTGAAAACCTGTAACTATTGACTTCCATAGTATTTGTTTTTCCTACTGTAGAGAAGTCTATGGTTACAAGTTTTCAGCTTTCTTCAAAATATAATTTTTAGTGTTCAACAGGAGAAAGAAACTCACAGGAACCACTTGAGGTAGAGTAAAGATTCATTTTGGGGTGAACCATCATTTGAAATATGGTTAACTTCTACAAATAAGCTAAATTATCATTAAAAATGCAGTTGTCATGGAAATTCGGCACAGTGGAACAACCTTTAAAAGTGGCATAGTCGTAATGATTTTATCAATCTCTGTCACAGGTGCACTTTAAAAAAAAAAGGCCATGTCAGCCAAACTTCAAACATTTTCCTGAACTTGTAAAGTTATTGCACATTTGAAACTTTCATTGACCAGTGACTCACTTGGAGATAAAATAAAATAAAAAATCCCCGGTATTTTGATCTTTGCATATAGGGAAATTAGCCTGTTGAAAAGGGAATTCTCTGTGCCTTGTTTATCAAAAATATTTTCTAATAGCGCTTCTGCATCAGTGCGAGTTTTTATTTGTTTTCTATATCAACATGTCTTGCCCGGCTGTCTGTTCCCAGACTACATACAGTACAGTATATGTGGCGGTGTTTACTTCTAGATGGCAGATGCACAGCAGTAAATGTTAGGAACTTTATATATTACCAGGAAGGAAAACAACAGTCGGCAGTAGTACAATCCCCTTAATTATGCCTAAACATGATATTCTCTTGAAATTCTCTGACACCAGGTAGAACATTTTCCTAAACCCCTTTATCATTTACAGATATGCAAAGGATGCTGCATGTTTACTTCCCTGGTAGGAGACAAGCAGGTGTGCGTGTGTTTGTTTATGTAGATGCCATTCTCTGGAATGATAGACATTTTATTGACGCTTGTTGCTACTTCATTCTGGTTACACAAACTGAATATAGAGGCTGAAACTGCATAAGAAAGCATTTTTCTTGGACTTATCTGATTTTTCCATTTGAATGTAAGGAAGCAGCTTCCATGCCTTACGTAATACTTTTTTGGCAACAAATTAATCAGGAATTAAGATCGGATGTGTGTTTGGTCTTTTTTTTTTCTTTAGATAATTTTAGATGTTGTTTTTTAGTTCCAGTGAAGATGCAGCACACGTCGTGCACAGAGGACCGGATCCAGCATGCTCTGGACAGATGCCTCGATGGACTCCGGTCATCAGAAAACCTGACACAGTCCTGGAGCGGTAAGCTGATGGGCCACTGCTGCTCATGGGTCACTTTTGCTTGACGTCATTGTTTTTCATTTCAATTTTTAACTTCTGTTTTGTAGAATTTCTATATGTGTTCTTCTTTTGTCGTTTTCTGCTTTGGGTTTCAGATGAGCTTGTCTTGCAGATGTTAATATATTGCAGATTTGTAATTAGGTTTGGTCTGCTAGCAAACGTAATATCTGTAATAAATATAAAATGTAATCTCAAATATCAAAATATCATTTTGTCTGCATCCAAGAATTCATTCCACAATATATATTTAATATGTTTTCATATACATCTGTTCTAAGGAGAGCAAATATACACCCACCCACCCACTTACCCACACACACACACACACACGCACGCACGCACACACACATGCACACACACAGAGTTATGCCATCAGAAACAAGAGAAAATAATATTAATAGGAAAACCCCTGCATGCAGACATTAATGTGTGTGTCAGGTCAGTAAGTTTTTAATAAATAGATTTTTTTTATGGTAAGACAAGACCATTGTACTTTTAATTTTGTTATAATTTGTTATAATTTTTTTTAAAGGTTTTCCTTTATCTACCTTTATTGTAAATCATGCTATTTTTCACTGAACTGTGTATTATCCTATCAGAACAGTTTAATCCAAACTGAGTGTTTTTTCTTGATTTCACAAAGGTTATGAATACTGTGTGTTTCCTCTGGTTGGTGTTTTACGAACTCGGAAACTGCTTTTCCATTCCTGTAATTTTGTATTTTTACTCATAAACACCATGATACTGTTAAAAGTTTGAGCTCTAGAGTGTGACAAAGTTGATATTCTTAGTAAGATGTTATTATGAAAAAGCCTTCTAAAGGAAATGAATTATCTGACACCTTTACTAAGGCAGGAAGCTGCAAAGTGTTTAGTCCTTCTAGTAAAACAGAATTGTCGACATCAGCTAATGCAGCTCTTTAGAAAGAAAGCAGGAGTTCACCACAGTGCATGTTCCAAATTGTAGATTTGAGGTTACACACAGTCACGAAAACCAATATGATCTGTTGCTCTCAAATTGTGCACCGCAGTATGTTCTTTCTTAGAATTCTGACCAAAACTGTGCATCACCATTTCGAGCAGGGAACCCCTTGAACCTGCAAGAGCAGTGCAGACTTTAGGATAAAACACGACCTGTCGTCTAATTAACCAGTCCTTTTCTGTCAGTTGTGTGTTTTCAGATCGATTCTTGCCCTTTATTTGTGACTCATTTAGTGTTTTTCGAGGTCATCCGTACTAGCGGGAGACTTGTTTACTAGATTTCAATTTGAGGTGTAAGTACCACTTTCACTATTAAGGTTCTCATGTGTGCTTCTCTATGCATGTTTTTGTGTGTGTACAGCGGGCTGGTGTATGAACCGCTGGAGTCTAGAAGAGCTGATTAAAAGAGACCCTGAGAATTTTCTTATTCTGCTGCAGCAAATTCTCAGAAAAGCCAGTGAGGTGAGTATGTTTGTATGAATGCGCTCTATAACTGAATACTGCACCCTCAGTCTTACTTTGTCACGTTTCTCTAGTTTATGCCCCCTTGTGGGCTCTGCAGGCCTTGACAGTTCAACTGCATTCTAGGCTAAGATTTTGGTGTTTTAAATTAGGAAGTGATTAAAAATAGAATTTTTAAAAAGTTTGTTTGTAAATTGTTGATGGTGTGCATGTTTTGACTGCTGTTTTAGGTTCAGCAGGAGTGTCATTATGAGCTTGTGGCCCCTTTGGCACTCATGTTTGAGTCCACACTACTGCAGGTAAACATAGACACCGATGTTGATTTGTGTTGCATCCATTCATCTAAATTTACCTTTGCCTTGTAGGATTTTTGTGTTCTGTGTAATTTTAAATGGTTCACATTAAATTGGGTTATTATCGTGCATTATCACATTTTTAATTCATACAATCTTTTATTTTTATGCCTTCTTCAATGCTTATTAATATTTGCTTATTACCAGTCTCATAAGAAGAATGGATTTCTTTGTTACTTTATTAAAACCTCACAATTTACCATAACTTTTTCTCTGCTTCACCTCTTGCTTTTTATTTATTTATTTATTTATTTATTTATTTATTTATTTATTTATTTATTTATTCATTTTCCTTCGGCTTAGTCCCTTTATTCATCAGGGGTTGCCGCAGCGGAATGAACTGCCAACTTATTCAGCATATGTTTTACGCAGCGGATGCCCTTCCAGCTGCAACCCAGTACTGGGAAACATCCATACACACTCATTCACACACATACACTAATGCCAATTTAGTTTATTCAATTCACTTATACCGCATGTCTTTGGACTGTGGGGGAAACCGGAGCACCCAGAGGAAACCCACGCGAATACAGGGAAAACATACAAACTCCACACAGTAATGACAACTGACCCAGCTGGGACTCGAACCAGCGACCTTCTTGCTGTGAGGCGACAGTGCTAACCACTGATCCACCGTGTCACCATATTTATTCATTTATTTATTTATTATCACTTAGTTTAATTTCTTTCAGTTTCTTACTTTCAGTTTTAAAACCTGGAAAGGAAAAATTTTCAGGGTTTATTTGAAAAAATCACAATTTATTTTGCCTCACTAATTGAAGTTCATAAACCCATGCACATTTTCACTCTTTTTTTATATCAATTGTTGCTGCTATTTATCTTATAGTGTATGAAACTACAAGTGTATGAAACTTTTGTTTCATATTTTGAAATAATTAGAAGAAGCTGCATTTTCTTTGGTGATTTCAGACTTTGTTATAAAAATTGCTTAAGACTGACATTTTGGCACTTCATTCATTCATTCATTCATTCATTCATTCATTCATTCATCAAGGAGCTAATTCAAAGCTAAATCACGTGTGTCTGTTTCCTCTTTGCAGATGCCTCTTTGTCCATCCTGTGAAGAGATCTTGACAGAGGCATGTGAAGTGTTCCATGGCTTTCTAGCGTGGCCTGAGCCCTACTGTAGTGTGTGTCGTAACCTGCTCTCCACACTGCATCAAGAGCTTCGAGCTCCAGGTACCAAATTCACATCAGTAATCAAAATATAAACTTATTTTTAATCATCAGCACACACACAACTGAGCGTATTACTAAAATAAAATAACAGCCAATTAACTTTGTCCCAATTCACTAAATAATTATATTAACCTCTCAAGTGCAGTGAAATTCTGCCTATCTGTGGTTTGGAAAAGCCTTGCAGCTGTTGTCAAAAGCAAGTGTTTCACTTGTTTATCGGTTTTACGAGCACAAGCAGTACCATAGGAATTACTTAACGTACTTCAACGTCAGTGCATTCAAGATTTTGATGTTACATAATGATGAAACCTGATGAAATGATGTCTTTTTATGTGTGTTTGCCTGTATCAGGGATTTCATACCACAGACTGGTAAGAGAGGAACAAGGCCTTGGCACCTCCAGTCAGCGTTCTAAGATCATGTGAGTGTGTTTCCACAGAAGCAGGAGGAAATCCTGTTGTGTCAGTTATTGCTCAGCCCTTTATGGTTGCAATCTTCACCCCTCACTTCCTGTGTCAGTTCTTGGATATTCTGAATTTAGATTTGTTTATTACCAGTTTGTTTTAGCATGCCTCCAAGAAACCAGTCACAATAGCAGAAAATATCCCCAAAACATACACTGGACAAAAAAATAATTGTATTGTTTTCAGAAGTTTTTCCAAAAATCAAGCAAAATAATCTCATTTCAAAGTGAACAAAATGTCCATCTAGTACAAGTATTGGGCCTAGGGAATGCCAAGATATTGCAACCCAAACATCACTGATCAAAAAATCTACATTGTTCTGTTCTGTTCTCACATAACTGATATGATCAGTCTTTGTGTGTGTTTGTGCATTTGTGCTTCGCTGAAGTGCTGTGTTCTGATGTTTTCTCTGCTGCAGTACGGTGTTCTTGATGAACCCCACCGAGGTGCCCCCTGAGTTCCTGTCTGTGGCAGAGCAGCTCAGTTCCATAGAGGTCTCACAGAGAGAGACCAGTGTTACTCTCATTAAACACAGCTACCAGTCAGTGCTTGGTACAAAATACCCACTACACACCATCAGCAGTGCTCTACAGGTAAATCACACTGTGCATTAACACAACACAAGAGATTTTCCTCTATTAAAGGAAAAAGTGATCCAAAACTAAAGTTGATAAAGATTGTGTGTGCGCATTACATTGTGTGTGTTTGTGTGTGTGTGTGTGTGGGGGTGCGTGCATGAGCGTGTGTGTGCGCGTGCGTGCGTGCATGTGTGTGCGTGCGTGGGTGTGTGTGTGTGCGTGTGTGTGTGTGTGTGTGCGTGTGCTTGTGTGTGTGCGTGTGCTTGTGTGTATGTGTGCATGGGCGTAACACTGTGGGTGTCAGGAAGTGATCTGATTTGGGGGAGGGGGTTAATAACTGGATGTGTTAACAAATTACTCATATGTGAGCTGGTGGGCGGCTAATGAAGAAGAAATAGACAGATTGAGTGGGAGTGATTAAGGGCTAAAGCTTGGTATTAAAGCTTTGCTTGGAAAAAAAAATCACTGTGATTACTCGGAAGTTAAAGTCAGAGGTTACTTTTGTTTGAACCAGAGCTAAACATTCACTGATTTGTAACTCTGCATGACTTGCAGTAACACAAAAGTATAAATGACTATATTTGTTTCTTTTCAGTGCCTTAGCGATGATGAGTTGGCTCAGATCATGTCCTCAGTGAGTGACCTATTGGAGTCTGCGGCAGCCATGGTGGATATTGCTAAAGCTCGAAAACATGTTGAGGGTGGCTTGGAGGCGCTGCGAGAAAAACTTGGCATACCATCCTCCAATGGCAAAATGTCAGATGGTACAGTTTCACTTTCTACTTTCAGCCCAACTCTCAAACCTTAAAGACCAAAAGAAAGTTGGTTACCAGACTTGTGCCCTACGTATAGTAAATCAGTGGTTCTCAAGAATGTTGATGGGGCCCACTAGGGTGCCCTATCAAACTTCTACATGGACCTCAAAAGGGGTACATTTACATGACAAGTAAGGGTTAAAATACTTCCAGGTGGCTGTTAACACAGAATAAAGCCCAGCTGACTTATTGGAAGTCCGATGCAAAGCTGAGGTCTGTTGTATAAGACTGAAGGGCTTTATTCTGCAAAAACAGCTACTTGGATGTACTTTGTCTCACTTATTGCACCTGGCTACTTGCCACAAAACATAAAAAAATGACATAATATTGCTCTGAGCCGTAATAGTTTATTAATTCTTCAGTAATTCTTAATAAATAAACTAATCTGCGTACAATTTAGTCACAAGATGGCAACAAGACAGTCAAGCATACACTGTATATATGGATGTGAACATATTCACTGACAGTCACAAAGTACCATGATGATTCTGTGTTATTACTTTCAGCAATTTTACTCAGAATGATATACCTTGGAATGTTGCAGCTGATCAATCAGAATCAAGTATTTCAGACATCTGTGTAACAACGATGATAAGATGATGAGTCCGATCCACAAAAATAACAAAACATTCTGTAGCATGCATGCCAGACCAGTAGTTGGCAATGTCGCTTTGTAAAGAAACACTACACACCTGTACACACTAACTAAACAGATAAAACACATGTGGCACTTTTTTCATAAATTCACACTTTATGTTTTCCACACAGACACAACATATTGTTTTCAAACAAGTTTGTTTTTTTAAGGCTTTAAAAATGCTGTTGTGTAAATAAACAGCCAAATTGCATAAACAAGTCTTCAGTTTATAGTTGAAACAGTGTTGTGTAAACAGTGTAAATTCTAAATAATTTTGTATGGTTTTATATTTTTGATTTTACAATTTTTAAAATCTGCTGATCGAACTGGATAAAATCCCTATATCCATGTTTCCCAGAAGTCCGAAATACAGTAACAATCTCTCTATTAAACACCTTTGAAATATTTGGGTGTCCACATACTTTGGATCATGTAAACTGGTGGTCTGTGTCTTATAAAGTTTGATGGTTGTTGCTTGGTGACCTACTACACTGTTTGTCTGGGCATCAGTAGTACATATTAGCTGGCACCAACTCTTAGAAACCAAAACAAGATGAATGACCAACCTGAAGCAATAAAGCTGGTGGCATGGTTTTTCCATTTGTGAAACAGTGGTTTGGTTTGGAGTGGTTTAATGATTAATAGAAGAGACTTTGTTGTGTTTGTGTCACTAGGGGTTCTTCAGACGCTCAGCCTTCCAGCAGCAAAATGCTATACCTTCCATTGGGACAAGGATAATTTTGGTAGGACACAGAAAACCAGTTCTATTTTTTTCTGCCCTGATCTTATTTAAACATTTGTTTGCCTATTTCAAAAATATAAACAGTTGAAGATTGACTTCCAGTCAGTTTGATTTAGTTTAAATTGTCATCAGTTGGAAGTTAGTCCTCCAGCTAATAGTGACCCTCTGAGTCACGATTTCCATCTTTTTTTCTTCTTCTAGATGTTCTAAATGAAATTCTAGACATGGAGTCTGAATTGACATTATCTCAAACATCTGAGAGCATGGAGGAGGATGATGTGGACAATGTTGATGTGGAAGATGATGAATATGATGACTTGGAGGATGTTTGCACTGACTATCGAGCGTCTACATTCTCCACGGTCTCCTCTCTCTCCACGGCCTCTAAAGACTCCATGTTCTCCACACTCTCAGTCGCTTCTTCAGAATGTTCTCCTCTGTCTACGCTGTCATCCTCATCTCAAGCTTCGGGGACGGACAGTGACTTCTGTGAGGACGTAGAGGATGACGGTTTGAGCACAGTATCTGCATCTAAGACCAAAACCAGTGGCCGACTTTCCAAGCGCATCTCACGATTCTTCAAACCTCGCAGCAGCAATTCTCTCTGTCGAGCCAAGAGCCTAGGCAGCCCCGAGGCTAAAGAATTAGTGGTGGCGGTCCGCTCTAAGAGATCCAATTCTCTGCCCCAGCAGGTGCATCTACGCAGCTCTGACTTAGGGTTCCCAGTAGTACCCCTCTCTCAGCTTCAGTATGTTTGCTACAGGAGGAGACCTATTCTGAGTACAGATGATGAAGAAGGCCCAACAGGGGCCACTCTGCTTAGAGTAGTGGTGTTTGGGGCAGATCATGTGGCAGGGAGGGTTGCCCGAGCCTATGGCAGTCTGAGGAAAAGGGAAAGAGACTGTCCGCACCTGACTAAAGCTTTCAAGATGAAGTTTTTTTTTGTACCTGTGAGGAGGGATACAGCCCCAGTCAACTCGAGGAGGTCCTCTCTGCAGCTCTCAGCGAGTCCACTGAAACCAGCCGGCTCAAGCACAGTGAGTGAAAGCATGACGTTTAAAGGTGCAATAGGAGATCTTGGGAAATGTTAATCTTAGCATAATAGCACTGAAAGTCTACATCGCACCCCTCGATTCTATCTAAGCCTTATGGATGCGCAATAGACAACATGACTACAATACATCATGTAAGATTCACCAGAGAAAAAACTTTATAGTACAGCTCATAATTACAATACCAAACTTCAAACAGAAGGAAGGTTGTCTGCCTATCATTTTCTGGCTGAATCATGTCCATGATTGCGCAGATGACATAATCCTTTATGCGCAAAGAAGGTGTGCAGATGTATGCAATTACATATTTTGACAGGCAGGTTAAACAGCCTATCGTCATGTTCAGGTCGAACGTTTAGATTGGACTAACTTTTATTGGTCCTACACTTTCCACACAATATTAAAGTACATATAAATACATTTGGACCTCTTAGTTTAATGATTGCCTTCATGATGTGAGGATACTTTCAACCAACATAACACAAAATGTTTCTGAAGACAATCACCTATTGCACCTTTAAGCCTGAAATGTGCTTTGTTTTTGATTAATTCTGACATCCACATAGCATGTAGTCTACTGTGTTTGGACATAATCAGTTCTTAGGCATATGGGCCATGTATTTAATTTATCCATAATGTTTTCTGGATCACAAGATGCCAACACTGGCCCATAGTTCAAGATAAATTGAAATAATGGGACATCAAAAATCTACAGGTGATGCAGCAATAATATATGTTTATTAATTTCATGTTAGCAAGGATTAAAAGATTCCTACTACTTTCATTTGCAAAGACAAAATGTGACGACATTTTTATCATTCATAATTTCTAGAGAGGAATAACAAGGACACTGGAAAAAATTAAGCTTTCTAGTAAGGATTTGTTGACTGCCTGTGTTTCACCATGCTAGGCTTACTTATGGTATACTGTACATTATTATAAAATATTTACTTAAGCAAACTGTAATTTTATCTGTACAAATATGCATTTTTTTGCATGAAAACTTCAGATTACTCTGGGTTTTAGGCTTTCTTTATTTTCAAATTCAAGCTTTGGAACTGATAGACCATTTGCACAGACAGACAGCACTGTTGTCGGTATAGTGTAGATTGTAATGTTATTTGTTGAATTAACTTTATTTGCATGCAACAGTACGCTGTTTACAGTACATAGCTATCACCACATCAATCAATCATTACAGTTTCACAAGTGGTTCCTGTATTCTGTACAAACTTGCATTTTGTAGATGCAAAAGTGGCAATCACTTTGGAAACTTTTAGTGTTTACAGGGGTAAGCCTGTCACAATAATCAATATATCGACTTCTTGCACAACACATGGACATGACACCTCAATCTTTTGTGGTGATGCAATATATATCACCCATACATATAAACCAATGTCAGCAACGTTTTAGCAGATTGCGCAGCCTCTGCCATCTCATCCAATCTCTGCTGAAGGTTTCAGTGTCTGTATAGGGAAAAAAACACTATCGTATTTACTCTAAAGTATTGTAGTATTTAGTCTAAAATGAATTTGTTAAAAACTTTGCTTAGTTCTTGTTTCCTTGCCCTTTTTTCTTAACATTTATTTTCATATTCCAGTCCTAATTTGTAAATTGTTAAAATTACTATAATTATATTAAATATTCTTAAGAATAAAAATATTATGTTTTTTGAAAGAGTATACTTGCATTATGATGCTATTATATTGTCATTCTGACATTACATAATGAGTGCCATAAAATGCTCTTAAAATGACAATAATATGGTTTATCACAATACATTTTGGTGCAAGATACTGTACAACAACAACAAAAAGATATCATGACAGGCCTATACAGCTGGGGTAGTTGGTATACCTTCATGGACCTTTTTCAGCTAGTCATACTGTTATCATCCCAGGTCAGCATAGCCAGCCTTTGAATATGTTTGAATATAATGCAACGCATTAAAGAAATAAACATACTTTTAAGAAATGATGCATTCTTTGAGGATTGAATTCAAAAACTGAAGCTTGAACTCTCTATTATGTCACTTGACAGTTGTGAGCATGTACAATCTAGAATGGTTGAACAATCTTACCATAAGCTCCACCAGTCCAGCTCCACCATCTGCTTGGCAGCTTTTTTCAGTAATGTTAATTTGTGTAATACATATGCATGCTACAGTTAACAAATTCATATATTTAATCAAACTTATTTCAGTTTTCAGTGATTTGAAGGAGAATGAGTGGATTCTGAACAAAAGTAACCTCTAATAGGCTATTTCAACAGATGTGATTCTCAAAGGCAAACTATTAGTATAAAACGAATGGGAGCAAGTTTGCGTTCCTGCATCAAACTGTTTAACTTTTTAGCTATATGTAGATAGTGAATATGCATATTTATCAGTGATCTATTGCCGACTGAATATTTTTCTGGATAGCCAGCTGAGGAGCGATCATGCATTCACAATGGTTTGAACCAACATAGGGGTGGTCAATTTCAAGTGCATATTCATGTTGTTTATTGCTTGATTTATTATTTAAGTTACAGATCAGGGCAAATGATTTTCCACCCCTCACATCTTGTTTTGACATGCTTCAGGGAGTATCAAATGTTAATTAGGGCACTCAAACCCCCCTGTAATTCACACCATGAGCTCCATCCTTGTTAACTCAGCAATGCATAGAAATTTTTTTTTTCGTACCTCCATACCAAATTTTGATTTTAATGCATAACATTATATTCTGTTTCAGATAGTCTAGACAGTCTGGCTAGTACGTTTCAATAACCAGTCACATAATGTTCAAGAATTAAAGCGCAAAGCATCTGAATGTGGTCAAAAGCTGAAAACATTTATCAGATTCAGAATCAGAATAAACTTTCTTTGCCAAGTGTGCACAAGGAATTTGTGTCTTTCAGGAGCTTTGGATGTATACATATATAGAGAGATTACACTTTTATTTAACATCATCCGCTTGCGATCAGTTTAACAAAAAACAACAACAACAAAAAACATTTTAAAGGGATAATTTAGCAACAAATTAAAATTATCTCATTTGAGGGACATTCTTCTGTTGAACACAAAAGAAGATATTTGAAGCATGCTAGAAACCAGAAGCCATTGACTTCCATAGTACTTTTGTTTTCTTCTATATATGTCTAGGGTTACTGGTTTCCAACATTTTTCAAAATATCTTTTTAACTCATAGTTTTGGAACCACTTGAGGGTGAGTAAATTAAAATTTTTAGGTGAACTATTTATTTAATAACAGGGATTGAGCAGTTCCTAATGATGTCCTGTATTACTTGCATGGCATTTGAATTCAAAACAAATATGTCCTTTTGTTTTCATTCATTGTCAGTCCACACATAATATTTTGATACAGAAATATTTGGATTATTAATTTGTCAACAGGATCTCTGTATGAACGGGATGGAGGACAGCACTAATGACATCGCAAATCTGCTGGGAATGCTGGATCCCTGGTATGAGCGCAACATTCTGAGCCTCATGGAACTACCCGTCAATGTGGTGTGCCAGGTGAAACTCTCTCATTCACACAAACTCATTCACACGAAAAGAGATTGCGTGCATAATACCCAAATTATCAGTAAGAAGAACAAACATCAGTAAATCTTTTGTTATATGGCAAGCAGTTTTTGGTAGGACATCCGCATCACTCACGCACACAGACGAAACCACATCGCATAAAACCACTCATTTGAGGAACTTGCTTGTGTGAAAGTGTGTTTTTAATTGTTTAGATTATCACCATGGTCAATAAAAAAAAAACATTTCCTGTTCAGATGATGACTGATGAAAATATATTCACTTCAAATGGTATTGTCTTTGCAGCAAACATCAAAGATTGATTCAGACTTGTCTGATGGCACTGGCGAGGAACGTTTACCAATATTTGCAGATCTGGTGCTCTATTACTGCCGCCATGCTGCCCGTCCTGTCCTCATTCAGCTCTATCAAGCAGAGGTAAATAAAACGCCATTTCCTCAGTCTGGGGCAGATTCTAAAACTGTATGAAAGTTGCATACACTTATAAATCTGATATATAATACACATTATTGTTGATTACACATCAGGCAATATGCGGTGCACAGATTCTGGGTTTAAAAATAAGTTTTTGCAGAGAATTTAAATTAAGCTAAACTGAAGTAAAACATTTACAAAGAGTTGTAAAGAAGTTATTTTTTACACACATTTTTTAGTTGTTGCTTGTTGTCAAAGGGGTAGTTGATGAAAAAAATGAAAATGGTCATCATTTAGCTCCCATTGAGCTTTTTTCCTCTGCTGAACACGAAAATATTTAGAAAAATATTGGAAACTGGTAACCATTGACTTCAATTATGTTTTTTTTCCTACTATGGATGTAAATGGAAAACAGTTTCCAACATTCTTCAAAATATTGTCTTTTGTGTTAAAACTCTTTTTTTGTTCAAAACTATGTTATCCCATGAATCACTTGAGGATGAGCAATTTTTTTTTTTTTTTTTTTTGTGTGTGTGTGTGTGTGTGTCAACTATTATTTAACTATTAACAATTACAATATTTCATTAATAATTTCTGGGTGTTTTTGTAACTTGTCTTATTTTACCATGATGTAATCCAGTGATTTCACACACATTGAATTCTTTCTCTTTGCTGTAGTTCACACTAGCTGGAGGAGAGAGACGGACTGAAGTTTTTATTCACTCTCTGGAATTGGGCCACACAGCTGGTACAAGAGCCATCAAGGCCATGGGTGAGTGTCGACACCAACATTTAAGTTCAAGGGCTGTATGTATAAAGCCACTCAGTCAAATTTCTCTCTTAAGTGTGTCAAAATGTTAAGAAGGATGTAAGTTTACTCTTATTCTTAGTAAGAGTGATTGATAAAGGTTTCAGCTAATTTAAATCAATATTTATATTTATGTGTAACCTCTGCTCTCACAGATTTGATAAAAATATACAGGCTTGATCGTCAAGGTTTTGTTTTTGTTACTGTATGTGTACATTTGCTTCAGTTTCGGTTTTACTCATTCGGTATCCAGTAACAAAAATCTATGAACTTTCTGTCTTCTTGTCAAATATCTTTCTTTAAACTTATTTTTATAAGAAAAATAAAATATATAAAATAATATCCTAAACCACAAATATCATAGATGTATCACGGACTCCAGCAAATTCACTCTTGCCTGACTGACAGACCCAGTTATTAGAGTCATTACACAATTTCAACATAATGCATATTTAATATGTAAAATACACAATATTTGTCTAAATTGTACATATAAATAAGGAAAGCTTACATTGTGCAAACAATCCAAAACATCGTGGCATGCAGTTCCCCTTCATACGGGAACTTCAACATGCGTCTGAAACCGACTATGGGAGTGCGTCAGACGACCAATCACTCTGAGAGTAAGAAAACGGGCCAATGAAATGCCAAATTGCATTGGCAGAGCTCTGCTCCACAGCTGGCAGCAATGAGCTATCAGCTATATAAGCTGCACGCTGTGGAGTGAGCCTCAGAATTTATGCTTCAGACCCTCTCACGAGACTGAAGACCTAACTCTGCCAACCTGACTAGCGAGAAAGTGTCAGCGCTTATCACCAGTGCGGGAGAAGACGCAACAGTGGCGTTTCATCTGGGTTTAACGTCCCCTGGGCGTTTCACTGGTGTACTAAAAGAGCAGTTTCACACTAAAAGGGCAGAATTCCCTAAGAGAGCACACGGTCGCATAACGCGTCTTTTTAAAGATGTCGTTCCGACCGTGCATTTCTGGATGCGGTGGTTTCCTCTCCCCGGATGACAGGCACGAGCATTGCGTCACATGTCTGGGGGTCCGGCATGTGGATGCGGTGCTCGCGGACAGTTGCTGCCCTCACTGCGAGGGCTTAACTGTCGCACAGCTAAGGTCGCGGCGCACCCTGGCATTAGGGTGCGTCACCCCTGTTGCTCCCCGCCATGCGGTTAGCACACGGGCAGACCTGAGGGTTACAGTGGGGGCTTATCCGCCGCCTTCGGGCTCGCGGACCCCTCGCTCCTCAGCTGGCTCTGTCCAAGCTTCCAGTGAGACCGCTGGTCCATCCCCCAGGATGGCCGCGCTTTCATTGGATGACACCGGGGACGTGATGTCCATCGCTGCATCGGAGGGCGGGCTAACATGCTCCGATGAAGATCCGGACCCTCTGCCATCCTCCGGGGTGGTCAGTGTGGCCTCGGGTCTGGAATCGGACATGTTAGCCGTGTTATTCCGGGCTGCTTCGGCCGTGGGTCTGGAGATGGCTTGTCCCCCAGCACCACGGCCGGACCGCTTAGATGGGTGTTACGTGGGGGCTAGGAGGGCAAGACCCTCCAAACCCCCCGTCCCTTTCTTCCCGGAGGTACACAGTGAGCTCACGCAGGCATGGAGGGCACCTTTCTCTGCCCGGTCCTCGTGCGCTTCCGCTCTCACCACCCTTGATGGTGGAGCAGCCAGGGGTTATGAGGCGATACCCCAGGTGGAGCGCGCTATCGCGGTCAATCTTTGCCCGCGGGGCGCCTCCACCTGGAGAGGTCCACCCAGACTCCCTTCCAAAGCGTGTAGGTTATCTGAGTCCCTCGTGGCCAGAGCCTACACTGCTGCGGGACAGGCTGCATCCGCTCTGCACGCTATGGCCACCTATCAACGCTACCAAGCGGAGAAGTTGGCTGAGCTGCAGGAGGGTGGTTCTTCCCCGGGCTTGATGCATGAGCTCCGCACGGCAACCGATTACGCTCTCATGACCACCAAATCGGCTGCTCGTGCCCTGGGGAGGACGATGTCCACATTAGTGGTCCAGGAACGCCACCTCTGGCTAAACCTGGCCGAGATGAGAGACGTTGACAAAGCTCGCTTTCTTAACGCTCCCATTTCCCAGGCTGGCCTGTTCGGCGACACCGTCGGGGACTTTACCCAGGAGTTCTCGGCGGTGAAAGAGCAGTCCCAGCCGATGGGTGAGGTCATCTACCAGCGGGCTCGGAAAACTGCTCTCCCCGCTGCCCCATCCACCTCGGCTGCTCCTCGCCGAGGGCGTCCACCCGCGGTTCCGAAACCGGCTTCGCTGCCCGCTCCGCCGGCTAAGCGGCAACGCCGAGCCTCCCGCGGGACCGCGACGCCACCGCCCCAGGGCGCCGTTAAGTCCGGTAAACGGACCGCGAAGCGTCCCTGAGACGGGCCATCCGGAGAGGAGGGAACCTGCTCTTTCCTCGGTGGAGGACCGAGGACACCTACAGTCAGCAGAGACTTTAATAGCACCACTGCTGGCCTCCGGGCCAGTGGTACCCAAATTAAAAGAGCAAATTTCTCTCTCTCCGGATGTGCAAACCCGAGCCCTGCCAATCTGGGACGCTCCGCCTTCCAGCTCACAGCGCCGGGCCCCTTCGCCACAGGCTCACGGAGTGCAAGAGGATGGGCTCCTTTCTCTCACTCCAGCCTCATCGCGGGATCCAGGGAGGAAGGTAAGAGACACTCTCTTATTTTCGGCTCTTCCTCGGGCCGCTCTGCTTCCCGGGGTGAGCACTCCCCTCCCGAGCTGCCCCTCTGTTGGCATGTCATTGATCAGTCCGATGGTGCCATTAGCACGGGCTCTGCCAGCCTGGTTAGCGCTGCCCAGCCCGTCGCGGTGGCTCATGCGAACGATCAGACTCGGCTATGCGATTCAGTTCGCTATCCGCCCTCCCAGGTTCACGGGTGTTCATACTGCGAGGGTTTCCCTCGAGAGCGCCCCTGTCTTGCGAGAGGAGATTGCTGTCCTCCTGGCGAAGGATGCAATCGAGCAGGTTCCTCCAGCCGAGATGAAACGTGGGTTTTACAGCCCGTATTTCATCGTGCCGAAAAAGAGCGGAGGGTTAAGACCAATCCTAGATCTGCGCAGACTGAACCGTCATTTACACAAAATGCCGTTCAGAATGCTCACGCAGAAGCGCATTTTCCGGTGCGTCCGTCCTCAGGATTGGTTTGCAGCTATAGACCTGAAGGACGCGTATTTTCATGTTTCCATTCTTCCACGCCACCGTCCTTTTCTCCGGTTTGCGTTCGAAGGACGAGCATGGCAGTACAAAGTCCTCCCCTTCGGGCTCTCTCTGTCTCCGCGGGTTTTCACCAGGCTCGCGGAGGGTGCCATCGCGCCGCTTCGGCTTGCGGGCATCCGCATCCTCAATTATCTCGACGACTGGCTGATCCTAGCCTCGTCTCGCGATCAATTGATTATGCACAGGGACAGGGTGCTTCGGCACCTCGACCAGTTGGGGCTTCGGGTCAACCGAGAGAAGAGCAAACTTTGCCCAGTGCAGAGGATCTCTTTTCTCGGGCTGGAGCTGGACTCGATCTCTATGGTAGCGCGCCTCTCGGAGGAGCGCGCCAGGCTAGTGCTTTCCTGTCTGAGCAAGCTCGACAGGAACATAGTGGTTCCACTGAAGTTTTTTCAGAGGCTCCTGGGGCATATGGCATCCGTAGCCGCGGTGACGCCGCTCGGTTTGCTTCATATGAGACCACTTCAGCGCTGGCTTCACGATCGGGTCCCCAGACGGGCATGGCGCGCGGGCACACACCGGGTGCGTATCACTCCGCTGTGTCGCCGCACCTTCAGTCCTTGGATGGATCTTGCTTTTCTACGGGCCGGGGTGCCCCTAGGGCAAGTATCCAGGCATATTGTCGTTTCGACAGATGCCTCCAGCACGGGCTGGGGGGCCGTGTGCATCGAGCACGCAGCTGCGGGTTCGTGGTTCAGACCCCGTCTGCGTTGGCATATCAACTGCCTGGAGCTGTTGGCAGTGTTTCTGGCTCTCCGCCGCTTTTTACCGGTGTTAGAGCAGAAGCATGTGCTGGTCAGGACGGACAGCATGGCAACGGTAGCTTATATCAACCGTATGGGAGGTATACGTTCTCGTCGCATGTCACAGCTCGCTCGCCGTCTGCTCCTCTGGAGTCATACGCGGCTGAGTTCGCTGCGTGCCATTCATATCCCGGGCGAGCTCAACCGTGCAGCCGATGTGCTCTCACGGCAGCGAACGCTTCGTGGAGAATGGAGACTCCACCCCGGTACGGTCCAGCTGATATGGGAGCGATTCGGGAAAGCCCAGGTCGACCTGTTTGCTTCTCTCGAAAGCACCCATTGCCAGTTGTTTTATTCCCTGACCGAGGCCCCCCTCGGCACGGACGCGCTGGCTCACAGCTGGCCACCGGGCATGCGCAAATATGCGTTTCCCCCAGTGAGCCTAATCGCACAGACACTGTGCAAAGTCAGGGAGGACGAGGAGCAGGTCTTGTTTGTTGCGCCTCTCTGGCCCAACCGGACCTGGGTTCCCGAACTCACACTCCTCGTGACGGCCCCTCCCTGGCGCATTCCCCTGAGAGAGGACCTCCTCTCCCAGGGACGGGGTACCCATTGGCACCCGCGCCCAGATCTCTGGAACCTCCACGTGTGGTCCATAGACGGAGCGCGGAAGACTTAGGTGACTTACCGGCGGCGGTGGTTAACACCATCACTCAGGCTAGAGCACCCTCTACGAGGCATGCCTACGCCCTGAAGTGGAGTCTATTCACTGAGTGGTGTGCTTCTCATCGAGAAGACCCCCGGACTTGCCAGATTAGCGTTGTGTTATCCTTCCTTCAGGATAAGTTGGAGCGTAGGCTGTCCCCCTCCACACTGAAGGTTTATGTGGCTGCCATCTCCGCTCATCATGATGCGGTGGATGGCAACACGATCGGAAAGCATAACCTAGTCATCCGATTCCTCAGAGGTGCGCGGCGATTAAATCCATCCCGCCCCCCTCTTATGCCCTCTTGGGACCTCTCTGTAGTCCTGGCAGGTCTGCAGAGAACTCCATTCGAGCCACTCGATTCAGTAACATTAAAACTTCTGTCAATGAAGACAGCTCTGCTGATCGCGTTGGCATCGTTCAAGAGAGTCGGGGATTTGGAGGCATTTTCGGTCAGCGAATCGTGCCTGGAATTCGGACCGGCTTACTCTCACGTTATCCTGAGACCCCGGCCCGGCTATGTGCCCAAGGTTCCTACCACCCCATTTAGAGATCAGGTGGTGAACCTGCAAGCGCTGCCTTCGGAGGAGGCAGACCCAGCCCCCTCATTGCTTTGTCCCGTTCGCGCTTTGCGCCTTTACGTGGAACGAACGCAAAGTGTAAGATCTGGTGAACAGCTCTTTATCTGTTATGGTGGTCGGCAGAAGGGAAGTGCCGTATCAAAACAGAGGTTGGCCCACTGGATAGTTGATGCCATCGCCCTCGCTTACCAATGCCAGGGCGAGCCGCGTCCCGCTAATGTGAGAGCACACTCTACTAGAAGTGTCGCCTCCTCCTGGGCGTTAGCACGCGGCGCCTCTATTACAGATATCTGTAGAGCTGCGGGCTGGGCGACACCTAATACATTCGCGAGATTCTACAATCTTCGAGTGGAGCCGGTTTCCACCCGATTACTGGGTAACCCCAGTCAATCGGAGGGGAACTAAGCTCGGTGTTAACAAACGCTTGCCGCGCCATGCTCCCTAACCCGGAGATACGTGCGCATTTTTTGTTCTACTAGTAAGTTTCCCACTTGGCGAACCCTAGAGAATTCCTCCGAGGCCCCCAGCACCTGACTCAGCGGAGGAGTCGGGTGTCTGGCTCAGTGTGATGTCTGTATGCCCATTTGGTCTACCCACATGCTGAGGTTTGGTGCCAGCTTGTGCGGTCCCCCCCCCCATGGGGTGACCCCATACGCTTATTCAACCACGGAGTGTTCCCCCTGACCAGGCGGACCAGTGTCTTCCCTACCCGCTAACCAGCTTATCATATGTAGTACTCCCCCTCATCAGGGCTAGTCCATATGCTCTATTACCATCAAGTCTCCCCTCGTGGGTAGCAGGTGGCTCCGTAGCGTCCTCCCCCTTCGGGGACTGGCACGCTTTCCCAACGTACTGTCGTAATTTAAAAATCCCTAGTCTATATTAGCTAGGTAAAAGCTCGTTACGACTCCCGATAAAAATTTAATATTCCCATGTAATGGTAATTAAGGGCCTAGGGACGTTGGAAGGTTGCGCTCCTGGTGATGCTGTGCGCTCACGCTATGCTTGGCAAACTTCACATCAGGGGTGTGACGGGCTTAGCTGCAGTGGCGTTTTCCATACAGTCTCCCATAGTCTGTTTCAGACGCATGTTGAAGTTCCCGTATGAAGGGGAACGTCATGGTTACGTCCGTAACCCACGTTCCCCGAATAAGGGAACGGAGACATGCGTCTCCATGGCCACAGCAGCTGAGTCTCCAGCTGTTAGCTGAGTGATCGGCTCTTCAGCAGGCAAAATTCTGAGGCTCACTCCACAGCGTGCAGCTTATATAGCTGATAGCTCATTGCTGCCAGCTGTGGAGCAGAGCTCTGCCAATGCAATTTGGCATTTCATTGGCCCGTTTTCTTACTCTCAGAGTGATTGGTCGTCTGACGCACTCCCATAGTCTGTTTCAGACGCATGTCTCCGTTCCCTTATTCGGGGAACGTGGGTTACGGACGTAACCATGACGTTACTGACCTAGTCAGAATTTTCTTATTATTACCTTTTTCCATTTTCTTTCATTGGACCAGTTTGATTTTCTTTTATAATCCATTTCAGTGATTTGTAACTTTTCAGTCTTTCCTTTAAATACACACATGAGTGCAATTAGGAATTCTGTGATTTATAAGCTTAATTAATTAAATACACATTTGTTCATTTAATTCATGTGTTGAAATGTGTTGAATAATTAAATAATGCAAACATGTGTAAAATAAATCCATGCACTTATTTGTAATATCTTTGCACATAATGCTTAATTAAATTTTTACATTTAATTCATTTCATTTTTAATAAAGTAAATGTAATGTCTTAAACTATGAATGAATGGTGTCTTTCTGCTGTGCCTTCATCCTCTCCGGCACACTATTGGCCAATTCGGAGGTCAAGGGTGTAGTTCTTAGTTCATAACACTTACTGTAAGTGTCACTGCTGTCAGCACAAAGTCTTAAACTTTACTGAAAGTTGCTTTTAGTTTCTTTATAAATGTCTCTTAATCTTAGAAATATTTCTTACTAAGATTGTTTTTTTAAACTTAAGGCAAAAATTAGGTCTTATTCTTAAGAGAATTTCCGAGAAGTTTTATACATGGCAGGCCCAGATCTTTATTCTCATTAATGATGAATTACATTTCATCCAGTGTTGTTTATTGTCTGTGTGCAACCCTGTAAGATCACCCTTCTTTGATGCTGTCTGCAGTGTGTCTCATATGGAGCTCATGTCAAAACAGTGCATGACAGAGTGGTGAATCGCTGACACAAGTGATGCAAAAGCACTTTTAGTGTGCGTTGTTCAGACATTACTCTTGTGCAACTTGCTGTAATCTGCACAAATAACAGAACGGTTTTTTTTTCTTGGTAGTAGCTGATCTTCACTTCTCGGAATTTATTCTGGAGGACCAGAAGTCATTTTAAATTAGACTAACAAAAATTAAAAAAAATAAAGAAATAAAGGAAGAAGAACATTTCAGATCCTGTTATAATAGCTGTGCTGTGTTTTGCTTTAATTGACATGTCTCAGTTCACTGTATTCTTTGTTTCTGTTACTATATTTTTAGGAGCTGCAAGTAAGAGATTTGGCATTGATGGAGATCGTGAGGCTGTTCCTTTGGCACTGGAAATAACGTATAACAGAGTATGAACCATTCCAGTGTTTTAATGATTTTCTTTTTTTAATGACAGCCAATTTTATGTTTAATTTAAATGCAAACCATTCAAATCCAATTAATTCTTTATCTTTTTGTCTTTACCTTCAGATACATATCAGTGGCAGAAGTCAGAAGACGAGGACAGAGAAGTCCTGTACCTCTATAAACCTGCAAAAAGCCTGCAGGAATTCAGAGGAACTAGGTAGAAAATAATATTGATATCATTACAGACATAACTTTAAAAGAACTTTAATTAAAGGTCGTTTTTATGTTTAATGTAATCGATTCCATTGTATTCTTTTGAAAAGTTCATTAATCGATTTTCTGGAAATGATAGTCCTATTCAAATTTGCCATGCGTTAAGTGATTTTCAAAAACAACTGGTTGACACTATCAGTTTTAAATAATTAATTAGTCCAAATAATCTCCACCAATCAGACAATTAAAAAACACACAAAAATGTAGCCCTCATTCAGTCCATAATGTACACAGCGTTGCACTTTGTGTTACTATTATAATTGTATTTATTTATTTTCATGTATTGCTTTATTTTTTAGCTTCAAAAACCCGATTCAAATGTTATCATTCGATTGAATGGGCGTTATCAGTGGATATCAGCTGATAGATATGGGTCAGTAGGGGCCTTCTGCGCTCTTCTAGGCTCAGAAGGCTGTAATCATCCATCCACATGGTTAATCAGCTATACTAATAATGAAGACTCCAGATCCAGTTCTGTTTTTACATTACTGTGACGGTTGGGGTAGGGGTAGACGTTAATAAAATACAATAAATGGGAAATTTAATAATCAATATAAATAATTCTCATTAACTTCCGGCCACAGCCGTATATGAAATATAGCTTATAGGATAGGATGATTACAGCCTTCTGAGCCTACTAGTAGGCACAGAAGGACCCTACTGGTCAGCTGATAACCACTGATAACGCTCATTTAATCGAGTGATAACATTCGAATCGGCTGTCAAAAATGAGTGATTAAACTAATAGATGATTTTTGTTGAATTATAAATCTTACAAGTAATATAACAATCGTTTTTTATTACATTGGGGATAAAGGGAGTGGGGAAAGGACTTCAGGAACCAACGCTGAAATTTTTTTTATATACAGTTAAAGTCAGAATTATTAGCCCTCCTAAATTATTAGCCCTCTGTATATTTTTTCCCCCAATTTCTGTTTAATGAAAAAAAGATTTTTTCAGCACATTTCTAAACATAATAGTTTTAATAGCTAATTTCTAATAACTGATTTTTTTGTTTGCCATGATGACAGTACATAATATTTTATCAGATATTTTTCAAGATACTAGTATTCAGCTTAAAGTGCAATTTAAAGATAAATTATCTATGTGTACCATAGTTAGTTTTGCTTTGAAAAGCTCCTGAGGTAAAATTATTATAATAATCTTGGGGCAGATAATGAAATCATTGACTATAATAATATTGTTTATTTCGGTCACTGCTGTATATAACCTGCAACGCAGTTACAAGCAGTTCAACTCAGAAAAAAAGTCTGAAAAGGGTCTCAAGACCATACCGTCCTGTTTACTCTAGTTTCAATGGCAAAACTACTGAACAAAGTGGATTTATATCAGGTGTAATAGCAAATACGTACTTTAAACTGTATACAACAGTCACAAATGTCTCATTCGTTTCTTTTTCTTCAGATTCTAAAATGGAGTGTCTTCGTTTGACAATGACAGAAGTGTTGAAAAGACAAAACTCTAAATCAAAGAAAGGCTACAATCAGGTGAGCAGGAAGGAAGTATAGGAGAAAACTGAGCTGTGGTTTAAACAGCACGAAACAAACGTAGCGCAAACACCTACAGTTGCTTCTCATGTGGTTTTTTGCAGCAATTTTAGCAGCCGACAAACAACAACTTGTTTTTTTTTATCAAGAGCAGCATTATAGTTTTTATTTACCAGTTTCTATAGCATGTTTCATGTGAGATTTTTGGTGTCAGGTGTACTTTCATTTTTACAGTGCCAGTGGTTACTCTTTGGTTCAGTTACACCACATGCTGACTGTATATCATCTTGTTTCTCATGATTTGGACAGAAAAGATGTTGCAAATGTTTGAAATAAATGCTGTAATGCTCTTTTATCCTTGTGTAGATTAAGCATATTAGATAGCACACTAAGCACATTTATTGTTTCAAATACAAACATTACTTGAGAAATTCAAGTTGCAGGTTTTTTTTATTGCTTTATTGAGTTGTCATTGTTTTTTGCTTTACAGCAACTGACCACCACACAGGTAAAAGTGGATAAGGTCCAGGTTAGTGGAACTTGCAACACCACCTTCGCTGTTTGTCTGGACCAAGATGAGAAGAAAATTTTACAGAGTGTGATGAGGTACAGTTTGCTTTTTGTTTTCTTTTTGTATCTTGTATTTTGGATGAAAAAATAAATATATTTATTTTCTTACTTTTCTGCAACTGTGAATCAACCCCATGCCGTTAGGATTAGTAGCACCTTACTGTACAATATGAGAACACATTAAAATGACCCAAAACAAATGATGGCCCATCAATCTGTTAAGAGTACTTTTTATGAAAAGTATCTTTTAAAAAGTTTTTTTTATACTCTTACTTACGAAAATATTATTTTACAAAAGTATTTCATGCTTAATTTGTTTGAACATACTTTGAATTAAGCCAGCAAAAAAGAGGAACAAAATCATAACGTCGTCTTTATATTTTCTTTTGCATATTACAGTAAACTCAAGTAAATCATTATTTTTAAATAATGATTGGAAAATAAATTGACAAAATATGAGGGTTATTGTTCAGCTTAAAAAAATATATTCATGTAAAACGGAAACAGCATACTTATTCTGACCTTTACTTGTTAAATTACATAAAAGAATAGATGATACTACAAAATTTCCTGTGCAAAAATTTGTCTAAAATTCTTTAAACCTTAAAAAAAACAACAGTATTTTAATTTGTTATTAATTGATTTTTGTTCAAAATATGCCTACGATTATTGTAACAATAATTATGACATTATAGTGAGTGTCTTCATTAAATATGTAAAGTTTTTTTATTATAATTTTATAATTTTATAATTTTATTATATTTATTTATTTATAAAAAAAATTTAATCTTTTTTTAAAAAGTAAAAATTAAACAAGAAACATTTGAATGTAACCAAATTTTTTTTATTTATTATTATTTATTAATTCCATTGTCAGAGATGCTAACATATTTGTATCAGCATTTGATTGAGCACTTTTACAATGACACAAACAACTCAAAACTGTTTCATGCTCTGCAGGTGTGAGGTGTCAGTGTGTTATAAGCCGGACAGTTCAACTGACTGGACGAGAGGAAGAGTGTTTTCATCACAGACACAGCTTCTTCAGCCCACATTCTGCTCTCTGCTGTGTCTCCCTGTGGCCACTTTCAGCGGGCCACAACCCTGAACCTCCAGCCTGACAGAAGACTCAAGTCTGGTTAAAACAGCCATCAAAATCAGCTTTCCACTTTTGATAACATTCCACATATAGATGATGGATAAATATATGGATATTTTGTTAAGCTATCCTCACAATTTTTGGATTATTGGATCAGAAGTTACTGTTTTGCCTACTGTTTGGTACACCTACTGAATATAATCTGGTGGATACACTTTTGTTGACTTATGAATAACATCAGATTATGAGTCATCCTTGAATGTTTTGGTACTTTTGAATGGGATGTTAATACTGGATTGATTTTTAACTGGACTCTCATGCAACCAACTATAACCTGAATACTCATTAATGCACATATTAACCAGCATCTAAATAAGCACAATTAAATAGATTGTTTCTGTATATGATGTAATTATTTTATGTAGCTATAATCAAAATTCTCAGGAAATACATGTATTGTTTTGCAATATTTTTAATTATTTAAAATAATTTCTGTTGTGGATCTCTGGACTCCTAAAAATATGAGGTAATCTGAGATTATTTTTGAATGTAGAGTTGTATATCCTTTTTTTTCCCTGACTTTATATCATTCTAAAACTTGCCTTACTTAATACCTCTTATTGTAATTGGTTTTGTTGGCCAACAGAGGTCCTCCTAAACCAGTTGTAAAGGTCTTTCCTGTGGCCGCAGGCAGTAAAAAAACAAAACAAAAACAAGACCGCTCCATCAGTACACTGGTGCAGTTTGTATGTGAAAATAAAACTGAAATCTTTCTTTCTTTCTTTCTTTCTTTCTTTCTTTCTTTCTAAAGATATCTGCATATAATTTCTTTTAAAGTGATCAGAATAACTGTCAAAAGCAATAATTTTCCTTTCTGATTGTTTTATAAACACTTAAAACTGTAAATGTATTTTAGTAAGAGATAGCAGTAGTGTACATATGTATGTTTTTCCATAAAGAAAACTAACATTTGAGCAAATTGAGGGATATCACTAGCTGGCAGTGAAGTTTTTTTAATTAAAAAGTTTATTCAATTTTGTAGAAGCATTCGATTTATCCTTATACTACATTTTGTTGTGACAACATTTCAGAAAGAGTGTTGTAGGTACAAATCTGCACAGCAAAAATGTTATTCATGACTGTTCAAAATGTTCAAAATTAACATATGTCCTATATTATTATTATTGTTGTTGTTGTTTTGTAATTCTGTCATTATGGAGAATTAAAATGGTACTTTCAATGAGACATCATTCATATTCATAAGGTGCAGTCTTTGTCTTTATCTATTTGTATATTGTAACACATCAAATGAAAATAAAATCACTTTCGAAATACTCGCAGTATGGTTGCATAATGAGTATTATTAGAAAGTGTCTGCCGTAAAGGAGTCTTTTACGTTTTATTTATTGAGACATTTTACAAAGACTTTAAATGTTTGCTTTCGGTTCTTTTACTGCCCAACAGGTTAGAGGCATTCTTATGATCAAATGTCAGGTTCATATCTAAACAATGACGTCTCTGTCTGCTAAATTAACAATCTACCATGTTCCTTGAGAAGGCCTGAACATGGTAGATTAGGCCTTTGCTCGGGGTGTTTACAGTTTGAACTGTTAGCCTGTTTAAGATGTTATCATAGAACGTGAAAAAAAATGTCACAAGATGACTGTAACCCTTAAAAAAACAGCCACTGAGGGAAATCATTAACACATACTGTATAATTGGATTATGCCAGTCATGATCAAGTTCTACTAGGAAAAATAGTCACTTTGGTAATAAGAAAAGATTTCTAATGAGTTTAAATCTGCATGCCATCTTTATTTATAGTAACAAGCTTGTTTATTGGCATTTCTTAAATGTTTGAGGCTTGTGTCACATTTCGCTGCATATCAGAGGATCGTAAAATACATTTATGGAATCTTACTTCTGCCACTGAATAAAAAAAGAAAAACTAAAATCAATTGGGACTTGCCTGTTCTCAGGATTCTGTTTGATTTCTGATTATGTAATTAATTTCATTTAAAAAACCTTCCCTTAATATTGTGAACATAAATGTGTTCATCTCTTTCTGCAGATGTCATGTTCGGCCCATTATGAAGCAGTCACTGAATCGTTCATTCAGCATATTTGTTTTGAAATGCTAGTGTTCAGGAAAGAAATGCCACATGCAGCTTGAAATACGGCATGAGATAATGTGGGAATATAACAACAAAATATAATGAACAGAATATAACAAATTATTAGCATGTGTTTTATTTTATTCAGTGATTTGGTGGTTAGCACGGTTGCCTCACAGATTATTTGTTTCTTTCAAAAACAGCATATGCTGGTAAGGTATGCTTTGATGCTGGATTATGGTGGTTCTTGCTGGTTGCAGGTAATTGTCATGCAGTACTGTATGCATCTAAAATTCAAGCTGGTGTTCCTTTGTTTTTTCTTTTTCTCTCATAGTCATTATTAGCACTGAAAAAATTCCTCTATAAATGCAATTATTTATTTATTTATTTTTATTATTATAATATTTTCAATAGCTGCACGGTGGCGTAGTGGGTAGCACGTTCGCCTCATAGCAAGAAGGTCGCTGGTTTGAGCCTCGGCTGGGTCAGTTGGCGTTTCTGTGTGGAGTTTGCATGTTCTCCCCGTGTTGGGATGGGTTTCCTCCGGGTGCTCCGGTGTCCCCCACAAGTCCAAAGACATGCGCTATAGGTGAATTGTGTATGTGTGTGTATGGATATTTCCCAGTGATGGGTTGCAGCTGGAAGGGCATCCGCTGCGTAAACCATATGCTGGATAAGTTGGCGGTTCATTCCACTGTGGCGACCCCAGATTAATAAAGGGACTAAGCCGAAGAGAAAATGAATGAATGAATGAATTTTTTCAATATTGTAACAACTGTGAAAATCAATATTTAAAAATCAATAACAGTCCCAGTTTTTGGTGTCCTTTCTCAGACTATTATGTCACGTCCATGGACCCTTGTCTAAACGTTAGTCTGAAGGTCTTAAGGTTGGAATTATTTACAGCAAAAACAATGCACAAAGGCCAACTAAAACATTGCTGCTGGTTCCAACAATTCGTTGGAACTTGTTACTCAAATGCAAATTATTCATGTTGCGATAAGTGAAGTTTATTTATAAACTAATTTCGAGAGGAGCACGTGATTATGATTGAACACGGCTGGTCCCGCATTAACTAACGCCTGATTCACCAATCAGATGATTCCTCACTCACTATAAATAACCAGAGTTTCTTATTACAGTTATCTTCGCCTTGAAGAATAAAATCTCCAGTAAGCAAATGCTTTACAAGCAAATACTACTACTACTACTGCTACTACTAATACTCCTACTACTACCACTACAACAACAACAACAACAACAACAACAACTTAACGTTAACACCTTTAACATCATCAACAAATTCCTCTATAACTACTACCACTTCTACTACCTCATCGCAATGGACATCAGCAACAAAAACAACACCAGCAACAACCACAGGTCCAACAATAACAACAAGCATTAGGACGACAATACCCAAGATCACCCTGCTTTCTCCAAAGAGACCGCGGCAGCCAAACTCAGCACAGCGCCGCGAGGCTCCCAAACAGAGCCCGAGGAGGTCGCAAGAGGCCAACGAACCACCCGCTCGACTACCAGACTTCTAAGCCACAGATCACCTTCTCCATCCACATCTAGACAACAAATCACTTCTCCTACCTCTTCATATGCTTCAGCTTCCTCCTTCATCCGTCCATCCAAAAGCATTACAGTCACTGAACTCTGCAAACATCTTGCAGATTTACACCCCAAGGACCCTCAATAAACTGCTCAAATTATATTTCACTCAAGCCCTTCTGCAAGATCAAACACCCGGAAAACCAGCACTCGGCATACCCCTTACCAACAACCCACCTGCACTCAACCAGGAAAGAAGAAAACCAAAACAAAACACGTATCCAGCCACTCACTTCTAGGACCACACCCCCAGGAATTCTAGTCACCCCCAACTACTTCAGACCGTCAGGACTTTAATCAGGGATTTTCCACTTCCCTTCAATTCTCCTCTCAACAATCCCCCCCCCC
>CAIGQV010019356.1:24553354-24579893 GCA_903798115.1 Danio jaintianensis | reverse complement strand
ACAGTTCTCCTACTAGTCCTCATATTCTTCCAATCTCTTCCAATCCTTTCCATACTAATATTTCCGCTCCTCCTGCTAGTCATCAAAGTCAGTTCAGTACAGTTCCTCAGTTCTCTCTGCCTCCTCAACCTTCCACTTCCCGTCCTATACCCTCAAACCAGCCTTCTTATTCTCATTTAATTCATCCAAACCCTCCCTCTTTCTTTCTTTCCTTCTTCTTCACTCCCTCCTGCACACACCAGCACAGACCAAGCTCAACATTCTACCCTCCCTACACCAGTTTCCACTGCACGCCCCCCATTCACTCTGTCCACCACCACCCCTCTCCCTCCGCCGCCCAACGCTCTGGCATTGGACCCTCCCCCAATCTCTACCACTGCAAGAAACCAAATTTTCTCAGGTGCAGACATAGACCTTATCACACTCCAAAATTTTTATATTGGCAGATGTCTGTTCTTTCTGCGGTGGTCTTGATTGATCAATCGATAAAAAAAATCTAAAAACTACCTGTCGAGTGAATATTCCTTATCTCACCTCTGAATTACATGCTCACCCTGATACTAACTTCTCTGAATTTCTCATTTCATGTTTAACTCACGGATTCCACCCGGGTGTTTCAGCTTCTCCTTCAAACTCTGCTGTCCTAATCTTCAATCAGTTAATTAAAAAAGAAACTGATTATGACTTTATGATCGGGCCTTTCGCAGCCCCGCTGTTAAACACCTATCGCATTAGTCCAATAGGCATTGCAACTTGAAAATGTTCTGGAAAAAAGTCTCATAATCAACCTCCCCATGCTCATAACTATTTTTCATAGCATTAATAGCACTATCCTATTAGACGAATACTTGCTCCACTACCACGACATAGACCAAGCCATTTCCCTTATAAAAACAGCCGGTCGCAATGCCTAGCTAGCTAAAGTCTACATTACATCCGCATTTAAAGTCATGCCAATCCACCCAGACTTCTGGCACATTTTTGGCAGCTGGCACTCCAAATTCTACTTCGCAGTCCAGCTAACTTTCGGCTGCAAAAGTAGCCCAAAAATTTTTGACATGCTCTCAGAAGCCGTATGCTGGATACTTTCTAATAATTACGGAATTCCTTACCTCATACACCTGCTAGATGACTTCCTTATCATCTCCCCTCCGTCGTCGCCTCCAAACAAACATCTAGCCATTACCCAAAACGTTTTCACTGACCTCAGAATTCCCCTCGCAGAGGAAAAAACCTCCGGTCCCAGCACTTCCATTGAATTCCTGGGCATTCATTTAGACTCGAAAAAAATCCAAGCATCTCTTCCAAAAGACAAAATCGACCGCATCATTTCTCTTTGCCAAATCTTCCTCGAAAATCATTCATGTACCAAACGCAAACTCCTCTCTATTCTCTGTCACTTAAATTTCGTCATGCGCATTATTCCCCAAGGTCATCCATTTATTACGCACCTCCTTCAACTCTCCACCACAGTTCTCGGTTTAGAAGACACCATCTTTCTCTCTAAACCCAGTCGCCACGAAATCAGCTTATGGATTTCCTTCCTTAAACAACGAAACGACTGTTCCTTTTTTGACAGTGGTCTCATAGCATCGCCAGTAGATATTAAATTATTAATATCTACTCCGCCCCTTCACTCGGTTTCGGAGGATTTTATCAGGGCCGTTGGTTTGCGTCACCCTGCACCCCCCCAAAATGCTAGAAATACCCCAAAACCAACATTTGTCCACACTTTTCGAATTATATCTCATCGTCGCCGCTGCTATTCTGTGGGGTGACGAATGGTCTGCCTCTAGCATTCTTATACACTGCGACAACAAGGCTACAGTTCAATGCATCTATAAAGGGCGTTCTCATGCACCATCACTCATGCCCATAAGACGCCTCGTTTGGATATCGTTTGGATATAGCCAAAAAACAATTCATTATAACTGCTGAACATGTGCCAGGTTGCAAAAATCAAATTGCTGAAACTTTGTCTCGTTTTACTTTCCAGAAGTTTTGGCATTTGGCGCCAGAAGCGCACCCTCATACAACACCTGTTCCTCACTATTCAGAAATGACATTACCATAAACCACCCTTTATATCACCTCCGGGAATCCTCTTTATCCCTCATCTTACAAGCAGTCACCCCTCTCTGCTTGGAGTTTTTTCTCTTTCTCCAACACTTTCACTCTCTTTATAAAACACCTTTCCCAGACTTTTCTCTCCTCTCTATCACTTCATTCATTGCACATTTACACGCTTCAAAAAACATACCAGCTAGTTCAATTCGAAGCGGGATTAAATTTTTTCACAAATTGATACATGGGTCTCCTTCAGATGCCATTTCAAATTCTCAAACCACCCTCCTTATCAAAGGTATACAAAAAACCCACCCATTCCTCCCCGATTCTAGACAACCCATTACACTCCACATCCATTCTAAATGCATTCACACTCTACGCAAAGGATACATTTCCACTCACACAGCCCACACCCTCGTTGCCATGTTCACACTAGCCTTTTTTGGTTTTTGAGATGTTCTGAACTAACAGTAACATCAAATTTCAATCCCACAATCCACCCCACCATATCTGATCTATCTTTGCTGGATAAAGAAACTCTATCTTTCTTTATTAGGCAAAGCAAAACAGATCAATTACGCAAAGGACATTCTATTTACATTTTTGACATCCCCTCCCCCACACATCCATTCCAAACCCTCTTAGGACGTACTCTCACTAGGCACGGTTGCCTTAAACCATGCCAAAGCGCGGTTGTCCCCCTCCCCTCTCCCCCAAAGGCCTGCACTCATATTGCATCCGAGCCAGAGCGCGCTTACGTCATCGATGATGCGCTGTTCATTCCACAACAGCTCATTAATAAATTAAACCTGCTGGGCCTTACACCATGTCTTGACTACAAGACAAGTTTCAAGTGACAAACAATTTAGCTGTCTGCACCAAATGCGACATGGCACAACAGAAACATTTAAATATCAGCCACTGCACTCTCAACAAAATGATAAGGGTTATAATCTAATTAATACATATTTAACCTATTTAGCATTATTAAAAGTTTGTTTTCAAACCAGGGCCAGCATGGTGGCGCAGTGGGTAGCACAATCACCTCACAGCAAGAAGGTCGCTGGTTCGAGCCCCGGCTGGGTCAGTTGGCGTTTTTGTATGGAGTTTGCATGTTCTCCTCGTGTTTGCGTGGATTTCCTCCGGGTGCTCCAGTTTCCCCCAGAAGTCCAAAGACATGTGCTATAGGTGAATTGGGTAAGCTAAATTGTCCATAGTGTATGTGTGTGAATGAGTGTGTATGAATGTTTCCCAGTGATGGGTTGCAGCTGGAAGGGCATCTGCTGTATAAAACATATGCTGGATAAATTGGTGGTTCATTCTGCTGTGGCAACCCCAGATTAATAAAGGGACTAAGCCGAAAAGAAAATGAATTAATGAATAAATGTTTTCAAACCATTTGCAAGTTATTTTATTTTCAAGATCTGAGGTGAACCATCTGCTGCTGCTTTTTAGTAGTATGGTGATAAATGTCACATATAATGGTATTCAAACTCACATTGGATGCATTTAACACTGAATAAAGCACAGATTATGTACCTGAGGTGATAATTCTCATAGCAGTAAATGTTGTTGTTTTGTTGTGACAGAAATAGAAACTGTTTCTAAAATAGAAATTTTGCACATCTCTGTCGCAGATTGTTAGGACAAAAACAAATTTTAACATTAAAAGATAACTTTTTGTTACGTGTCACGGTGCTGTGACGTGTAGTTAGGACACTGGGTTAACACCTTCCTCTGCAATTGTATCCTGGACCTTCTAAGACGTTCTAACAACACCTCAAGCCCTACCACGCTGAGCATAGGTGCCCCACAAGGCTGTGTGCTCAACCCACTGCTCTTCACACACTGACTCACCACAGGTTCACCTCCAACCATATCAAGTAGCATTGACCAGCTGCATCACTGTCTAGTATGGGAACTGGAGTGCTGCAAATGCTGAAGTGCTGTATACCCTTCAGCGGACAGTAAATACAGGTCCCCCTCTTCCATCCATTCAGGACATTTTCCTTTTACAGTGCTCCAGAAAAGCTACCAGTATTGTGATAAACTCCACCCATCCCTTCCACAGTCTCTTCCAGCTCTTGCCATGAGGAAGAAGGTTCTGGAGTATTAGAGCCCGCTCGGCTACACTCAAAAGTCTCTTTCCACAAGCTGTTAGAACCCAATTCACCTTAACCCTCTCTGAAATATTATCCACAATTAAATGTAAAAGTAATAGTCTGTCTCAGGTTGTGTGTATAGTTAAGTATTTATAGTAAATGTCTAGTTAGTAGTTTAGTATGTTAGTATGTATACTGTAGGTTTTAAAATAGCTCTTAATAGTCCAGTGTTGTGTTTATATTTAGGTTTGTGTTTATTTATGTTGCACTGCAGTCCTGTGAGACACAACATTTAGTTCCACTTTATGTCCACATATATAGCTGAATGACAATAAAGCTTAATTTAACTTGATTTGACAACAACAACACTTCATCTATGCTAAGGTATTACTGTGCCTTGCTTGAAAACAAGAAAGGAAATGGAGGTGGGCCCTTCCAAGGTGTGTGATTACACATATTATAATATACCATAACGATCCATCTTGATTTTTGACAATTGTGCAAATAAAAGAAAAGTAAAAATACTGTATTTATACATACACCTTCTCTTTTTTTCCAGCTACCAGAAAACAGGAGCTAGAGGCCCTGGTAACATAGGACACACAGCTGTTTAGAATAGTGGAGGATATTGTCATGAGTGTCTGTATAAAGGACCCAAAAGCAGAGGAGTTCAGTTCAATAAGCTTTTAAACAAGCAAAAGAAAAAGACTCAGCAACTCACTGAGATCCAGAGCATGTCTTGGACTTCTGTAAAAATAAACAGAGGAATGGGCCACAGACAACGTGTTCGAACCAAGAGACAAATTCCAACAAAACATGAAAAGGTAAATCAAAAGTGGGCTAAATTCCAATCCAATTAAAGAAAGTCTTTGGTCCAGGGCTGGTAAAAAAGCATCATGGCAAAGGAGAAGCAGAGGATCCATTTTACAGGAATGAAAGGCAGGTGGCAGTAAACGAGTGATGCCACGATCATACTAGAGTTTAAGCATGCGATATTCTGTCATATGCCGCTGCGAAAAGGGGCGGTATTAAACAAGATGATTAGACATTTAAAAAGCAAGCGATTGGTCCATATTTTTAATTTCTGTACACTGAGGTCATGTTTTGATCATTGATTGGTCTCACGCAGTCACGTGATGCTATTTCACAAGTCAGAGTTCAACAAGCTTGAACTTTGCAATGCAGCGAACTGCGAAACTTGTTGTATGAGCTTGCGTTTCTGGTCTGATGCATTCGCTTGCATATAAATGGAAGTCTATGAGGCAAACAGTCCATTGTGACCCTAGCTTGAGACTACTGATTGGCAAAGACAGATTTAGGAGGTTTGTTCACAAACTAGACCCAAACTCCCCACAAGGCAGGTTTGTATAGGCCCATGCATCAAGTAAATGAGTATTATAATATTGCATTAATCAATTTAGCAATGTTTATTTCCCCCTATAGACTGTAAAGGCCATACTGGAGGCAAAATATGCTGAATGTAAGGAGAAGGCCAAAGTAAAGAACTTGACTACAGTGAGCCTGATATCTGACATGTTGACCTCCATCAACATGAAAGCCTAACTGGCAGTAAATTGCCCCTTTGTGGACAACAACACATGTCTCAATTCAGTTTTGTTGGGAGTACTATTTTCCCCAGGCACATACTGCTGTGAATTTAGCTCATGTGAAAGCCTCCCTCAAGGAGGAATGGGGGATAACCAACAAGGTTAAATGCCTGATCATAGATGGTGCTGCTAAAATGGCCTGTGGCAGGGAACTGAACCTACATCACAGAATCTGCATTGCACATGCTCTTAACCTTAAAGTTAAAAAAGCTCTTCACAAGACTCATGTGCTCTATAACATTCGGCTATGGCAAGGAAGCTTATGGGATACTTCAGAAGCTAACGTGGTCTTTAAATCTACTGCAATTTCTGCCTTATTGTGCTTTTTTAATACTGTAGTGACAATTAAATTAATAGATTTGTTTAGGAAAAGCTTGTACAACTGTAACAGCAGATGGGGATGCCTACACTGAAGCTTCTTGTGGAGGTGGAGACTCGTTGGAACAGGACATTTTAAATGCTGCACCTTCTGGTGGAGCTCAAAGAACTGGTATGGGTAGCTTCAGCCAGTTTGGCAATGAAGATACCCCCACTGACCTCTGATGAGTTTACTTCTCTGAGTGCATGCCTTTTGTTGCTTTCTGGCTTTAATGATGCAACTGTGGAACTGTCAGAAGAAGAGAAGGTTGCTGGGTCTAAGGTATTGCCACAAAATACTAGAAGAAAATATGTAAGAAGAGATGACAAATATGGCATCTCCAGTGGCAATACCAATGAGTGAGCATCTGAAAAGACACTGAAGAGGGAAGCTATACACACTGCAATCTTTGAGCATATGCCAATCTTTGCCACAATGCTTAAGCCCAGGATCAAACCAATAGGATTTTTTTTTGTTCTACATCAAGCAAGGAGGCCATAAAAAGGCTTACATTAGAGGGTGCTGACATAATCACCTCTGCAACCATCAACATCAGAGCAACAGTCATCAACATTACAGGGGATAAACTTGTAACACCCCCCCTCCCCTTCATTGATTAGCGCAATGCATGCTGGGAGGTGTAGTCCAGGTGAATGTCTGGTTGTGTGTACAGATGGCTGTGGTGCCCTCTTGTGAGTCTGGGGGCCTCTCCAGCTAATAATCATGACAAATATGAAATAAATAAAAAATCCATAACATGCCATGTGGTATCTGGTGGAATGATGGAAAACTGTTATTGTCAACTCTGTTAGTGGTTTACAAACTGTATCAAAAATCAGTAACAGAATCAAATTACCCTATAATTTACTCACTCTCAAGCCATCCTCTGTTTTTTTTTTTTTCAGATGAACAGTGGAGCAGTTTTACATTTTATCCTGGCTCTTCCATGATGTATAATGGTGTTGGATAATGCTTTTTAATTTAAAGCTTCCAAAAGCCTATAAACCCTTCAATCAAACTAACCTATATGCTGCCGTGGTTGTATGCCATTCTAGTTTAAGGTAAATGAATGGAAAATGCCGGAAATGCTCCCACATGTCACAATCACCAGCGATCTAACCCTCATAGATCGCTGGAGAATATTCACTTTCACTCGGACTACAATTCTGCCACCATATGAACTACAACTCCTGTTAAGCCCTAGTGTCCCACCAGTTACGATATACAGCCATATCCCACTGCAACGAGTGTGATATTGCGTTTATACAACAGTTCGACGGCATAATCATGTATGTAAAAAAAAAAAATCAAACACGTAAAAAAAAAAAATCTAACTCTTTTGTATGAGAAACTTTTTTTCTGCCATTCCTTCACATCTTCACATTCACAGCAGAAACCGTTGCTAATTCACACACGTCATTTTAGAGTTAGTATTTGAATGATTCTCCTGCATAATGTCTAAAGTGATGACAAAACGGGATTTTGCCGACAATTTAAGATTATAAGGCTGAACGGCATGAAATTCCATCAGTCTACAGAGATTTCCCAGTATTTCTCTGTTGCAATTGGGATATAATTAACCATGAAGAAAAGCAGCACAATCACTACCAGATTACTGTTGTGTTTGCGATAAGGAAAAACGCCTGCGGGCATTTCTTCTTTCTTTTTAATGAACTAGTCTGCAGTAACGAAAACAGAAGACTCATTAGATACAAACAGATGGCCAACCAAAAAGTAACTCAGGGTTATACAAAGAGTGGCCAACACAAAATACATATATTCCTGATATGTGAGTCCTATCTCACACTCAATACACTACAATTACTATAGTATAAATACAGTACAACAACATACAAAACAGAGAGATCGACTTATAATGATTTGATCAGCTGTAATTTGAAAATATGCCGATCTTGTCTCCTCTAAGGACTTATTATGTGGTCTCTGTTGCCATCTTGTGGATGGACAACGTCAAACCATCTTTGCTCTACTCAAGGACAGGCTAATGGCCGCCAATGCACTGTCTCTACAAAATTAGAAATATTTAAAATAGGCACTATCCTTATAAATAAACTGCGTTGCAATCTAGATAACTACATTCTCACCTAAAAAAGCCTCAAAAGTACATTATGTTGTCCAACAGCAGCAATATTTGTCAAACTGTAGAGTATTCTCTGCTTGTCGCTGTATGTGGGCGGGGTGAAGGGTTAAGAGGCTGTATGAGTGCTGCTATTTGCAGAATATCGCACACGGCTATCAGCCAATCAGATTCAAGAACCAGACAGAACTGTTGTTTAAATAAATAAATAAATATACATATAGCGCATCATTGCTGTCGAGGTTGGATGCAGTAGGACAGTCATTTTAAATTTCTTAAAAGATCCTGAGCATTATGGGACAAAAAAGTCAAGTGGTAAACCCAAAAAAATTTAACCTGCACTGAGCTGGAGGATCCGACGGGCTGTCCGTGAAGACACAGGCAGATCCTCAACCCAAATTAAGCCCTTTCTGATGCTGACTGTAGCCCAATAACCATAAGACGGCATTTTCGAGAGAAGGGCTTAAAGAACAAAAAATTTATTTAAAGGCCACTTCTTCTCCCACACCACAAACTTGCCCATTAGGAATTTGCAAGGGAGCACCAAACATGGCAAAGTAAAAAGTGGATGAAAGTTTTGTTCTCTAACAAGAAACAATGTAACTTGGATGGCCGTTACTGGCATGAGAAGGAGATTCCACAGGACATGTTTTCTACATGGCACAGTGGTGGAGGCTCCATAATGATCTGGGGTGCTTTTTCCTTCAATGGTAAAATTGAACTTCAGGTTGTGCAGGGGCGTCAAACAGCTGCTGGTTATGTGGACATGTTGCAGCGGGCATCCCTCTTGACTGAGGGCCCTCGTCTGTGCAGTCTTGACTGGATTTTTCAACAGGACAATGCTGTAATTCACAATGCCCGCCTGACAAAACACTTCTTCCAGGAGAATAACGTTGTTTTTTTGGCCTATGGTCCTAAACTTTTGATCAGCTGATGAACAGCCTGTTTGAGTTTAAATGCTTTTTCAATAAATATATATAGCAAACACACAGAGAGACTTTGCTGAGTCTTGTTGGTTATACCCTGTAACATTTCTAAGCATTTCCTCTGTCTAGTCTATCCATGTTTGACCCTTGCCTTGTTTACGTTCTCTGCTGCCTGTATCGACCATTTGCCTGTGACCTGACTACGCTTCTGGATTTGCCTGTATATACCCGTTTACCCCTGTGTTTGACCATTGCCTGCACAGTTATTCTTTGTCAATAACACCTGCACGTGGATCCTCAACCCCGTTGTCAGCATCCATGTGTTACACCACAACTCTAGACTGATGTTTTATATATAAATACTGTTAAAATAATTACTGCCAATAAAAGTTGAGCGTATATAAATTCTCTTGTGCAGTAATAGATAAGTTAAGATATTTTTGTTTCAAATGCTATTGAGAGGCAGTATGAGGTTTGTCTGTGCCAAATATTTGAAGTTTCAGTCTACTCAAAGGTATCGTATTGCTAGCAGAGGCCAACTTTTCTTGGGCTAAAGTTTACTGTATATAAAAATAGATTCTGATACTCCCTTGAGACCTTGTTAGACCTGAAACAGCATAGAATATCTCAGTGTCTAGGCTGGTACTTATTGGTTCTGTTGAAATGGAGATTATTATGCAAACTATATACTTAACAGCATGCCAAACAATTTACAGATTTTGTGTAAGTCATGCTACTGTGATTCATATTTCCTTTCTGATAGAAGTTGCTATTCATTTACAGTGATGTATTTAAAGTGCTGTACTAAAATAAGGCAAGGCAGGGCAAGGCAAGGCAAGTTTATTTATATAGCACTGTGGAGAGGTGAGCATGATCGAACACCCAATGAGGGGGGAGAGCATGCTCGGAGTGTTTGTGTTCTCCCAGCAGCTCCGTGACGCCTGCCGCAGATGGCTGGTCCAGGATGGCGGGGACGTTTCCCAGATGGTGGATGCCGTGGTGCTGGAGCAATTAATCTCCCGCCTCCCCTCCCGGACATCGGAGTGGGTCCAGTGCCACCGGCCAGACGATCTGGAAACGGCCAACCGGCTGGCGGAGGATCACCTGGTGGCGAGGTCCAGGGTCGGCAAAATAACCTCTCTCTCTTCTCCCCCTTTTTTTCTGTCTCTCTCTCTCCCCCGTCCTGTTCCCAGGCCCAGAGTGCAGAGACCGCCCACACCAGCACCCAGATGGCGGTGCACCGAGGCGGATCCGCAGCAGGTCCCACTGAAGGGGGGCGCGTATCAGGATGGAGGGGTGGAGTTTCAACCCCTGACTGCTCCTCAGACAGCACCAGGTCTCTCTCCGGTTCAATCGGTTGGTCTTGCTGGCCCCGGGGGTGTAGGGGGAAGGTCTGGGCCGATGCATTGGCGCCGCGGTGGCGAGGATAGCGCACCAAAAAGCTGCTCCGCGAAGGAGGTGAGTGCGTTGATCCGCGTCCCCGCTACGCCAATCGTCGCCCACGGTTGCGACGGGCTATATCGGATACCTGTGAGTATAAAAGGGGGTACATATCAAGCTTTGGTGGATTCGGGGTGTAACCAGACCTCCATCCACCAAAGCCTGCTTCAAGACCCGGCATTGGAAACGAGCCGCACGGTAAGGGTAAGGTGTGTGCACGGTGATGTAATTCACTACCCGCTAACGGCTAAAGATATCCAATTCAGGGGTAAAAAGCATAGCGTCGAGGTAGCGGTTAACCCGCACCTCAAACACCCGCTAATTCTGGGAACCAATTGGCCTGGATTTAATAGATTATTAGGGGTCTTATGTGCAGGTGTTTCTTGGAAGAAGAAATCGTTGGATAAGGGGCGGGTCGCTCAGCTGGGGGAATCCCAATCGATGCCGTCACGCGCTGACTCAGGGGGAGGGCCGGGAATTTCCTGGTGTAAAGACTTTCCCCTGGAGCAGTCGCGTGATGACACGCTGAGACATGCACTCGAAAGAGTGCAGGTCGTAGATGGGCAAAACCTCCAGCCTGATAGACCCCTCTCTTATCCCTATTTTGCGATTATTAATGACAGGGTGTATCGAGTGACCCAAGACGCTCAGACAAATGAAGATACAACCCAATTATTAGTACCAAAGAGCCGTTGGGAAATGCTTTTCCAGGCGGCTCATTCTAATCCTATGGCCGGACATTTAGGTCAAGCGGCCACATTAAATCGCCTCATGGCCCGATTCTTTTGGCTGGGCATTCACAGGGATGTCAGCAGATGGTGCGCTGCATGCCGTGAATGTCAGTTGGTGAATCCTCCGGCCACCCCAAAAGCGCCATTGCGCCCTCTACCAGTTATGGAGATCCCCTTCGAGAGAATTGGTATGGATCTCATCGGGCCATTAGAGCGATCCGCACGCGGGAACCGGTTTGCATTAGTCCTAGTGGATTATGCAACCCGGTACCCGGAAGCAGTAGCTCTCCGTAACATCTCAGCAAAGATGTTGCGGAAGCGCTGTTTTGTATAATCTCCCAAGTGGGAATCCCCAAGGAGATTCTCACTGACCAAGGCAATGTACGGATTGTTGGGCATTAAATAGATTCGCACCAGCGTCTATCACCCACAAACAGACGGACTGGTGGAACGATTTAATCGCACTCTTAAATCCATGATCCGTAAGTTCGTACACGAGGATGCGAAAAATTGGGATAAGTGGTTGGAGCCCTTGTTGTTTGCTGTGCGGGAGGTTCCGCAAGCCTCCACGGGGTTTTCCCCCTTCGAGCGACTCTATGGCAGACAGCCCCGAGGGGTGCTGGATGTCATTAGAGAAGCTTGGGAGGACGAGCCTTCAGACAGTAAAAGCGAAATTCAATATATTCTGGACCTTAGAGCAAAACTCCACACACTGGGGCAGCTCTCTACGGAGCATTTGCTAAAAGCCCAGAATGACCAACGCCGGCGATATGACAGGGGCACTAAACTACGTACATTTTCACAAGGAGATAACGTCCTTGTACTGCTACCCACTTCCAGCTCTAAATTACTCGCCAAGTGGCAAGGGCCATTTGTGGTCACACGACAAGTCAGCGATCTCGATTATGAGGTGGTTCACTCTGACTCACATCAGATTTATCACATAAATCTGCTGAAGCAGTGGAGGGAGCCGGAGGAGGTGTCGCTGGCTACGCTTGTTACCAACGAGGATGACCTGGGGCCAGAGAGCACCGACCGGGAACGGCCGGGCGCTCTGGTCACCGGGGGCGATCATCTCTCTGCAAGCCAGCTCATCGACATCCGGCACCTCCAACGTGAATACTCTGGTGTGTTCACGCCCCTGCCCGGTCGTACTAACCTAATTCAGCATCATATTGAGACCGAACCGGGCGTGGCCGTTAGGACCCGGCCGTATCGCCTGCCTGAACACAAGAAAAAAGTGGTTCAGGAAGAATTGAGTAACATGCTGAAAATGGGTGTAGTAGAAGAGTGACTGGGCCAGCCCGATAGTCTTAGTTCCTAAGACAGACGGCTCCGTCCGGTTCTGTGTTGACTATAAAAAAGTCACACTGTGTCGTAATTCGACGCATATCCAAACCCACGTATTGACGAATTGCTCGACCAGTTAGGTGCTGCTCGATATTATTCAACATTGGATCTGACTAAGGGATATTGGCAGATCCCCTTAACTCCAGTATCCCGCGAAAAAACAGCCTTCACGACGCCGTTTGGATTACACCAATTTGTGACACTTCCGTTCGGGTTGTTCGGGGCACTGGCTACGTTTTTTAGCGCCTGATGGACAAAATACTTGGCCCTCACTCAGCATATGCCGCTGCTTACTTAGATGATATCATCATTTTAACTGCTCCGGGTGTGTGTTCACGGTATGTGTGTGTTCACTAACTGTGTGTGTGCACTTGGATGGGTTAAATGCAGAGCACAAATTCCAAGTATGGGACACCATACTTGGCCACACTACACTTCACTTCACTTCACTTTAGTAATGATTGGCAGCGGCATATGCAACATCTGAGGGCGGTATTATCAGCGCTGAGACGGGTCGGGCTCACGGCCAACCCGAAGAAGTGCACAATTGGGTGAGTGGAGGTAAGGTATCTGGGCTTCCACTTCGGTCACGGGCAGGTGCAGCCCCAAATTGATAAGACTGCAGCTATTGCAACCTGTCCGAGACCTAAGACCAAAAAGGAGGTGAGACAGTTTTTGGGACTGGCGGGATATTATAGGCGTTTTGTTCCTAATTTTTCGGCCCTCGTCAGCTCATTGACTGATCTTACTAAAAAGGAGGGACCGGATACCGTCCAATGGTCGGAGCAGTGCCAACAGGCCTTCACCAAGGTAAAATCTATACTTTGCAGGGGGCCGCTATTGCACGCTCCTGACTTTGCTCTCCCCTTTCTGTTACAGACGGATGCATCCGATCGGGGTCTGGGGGCGGTTCTCTCCCAGGAGGTGGCGGGAGTGGAACGGCCGGTGCTGTACATTAGCCGAAAACTCAGCAAGAGTGAGGCCTGAGGCGGGCGGTGGGGGTATGTGGAGAGGTGAGCATGATCGAACACCCAATGAGGGGGGAGAGCATGCTCGGAGCCCAGCGGCTAGTCAGCGGATCAATCAGAGATAACGAATAACACCTGTTTTTCTAGTGATTGGGCCGGAGAGACACCCTTCTTAAGGAGAGGAGAAGGAGCAGTCGGGAGAGGGAGAGCACACACACACACACACAGCTACACGTGTGGTGTACATTAGTAAAAAAAAAAAATATTTACTTACCTGAATAGCCGACCCTGTCTTCTTCTTCCCCCAACTTCAACGAACAATATTACAAGCACTTTTTTATACACAATGGTAATTAAAAGTGCTTTACACAAGTGCTGTGCACAAATAAAAGAAACAAGAAAATAAAAACAACCAAGAATAAAAATTTATAAAAACAGATTATAATGTGTTAAAACACATTTTAAAGGAATGAAAAAGAAAAGAAAGACATAATAGCATGATCTGTGGGATGTAGCACAGTGCTCAATCAGTGAAGGCACAGCTAAACAGATGTGTTTAAGTCTTGATTTGAATGTGCCTAATATTGGAGCACATCTGATTATTTCTGAAAGCTGATTCCAGCAGCGGTGGGCATAGTATCTGAAAGCCGATTTACCCTGCTTTGTCTGAACTCTTGTAATTTCTAATTTACTTGATCCTAATGATCTGAGTATCTGTTGGGTTTGTATGCAGTGAGCATATCTGTAATGTATTGAGGTCCTATAGGCCATTTAGTGATTTATAGACAAGTAATAATACTTTAAAATCTATTCTGAATGTGACTGGGAGCCATTGTAAAGACCTGAGGACAGATGTGATATGCTCTGATTTTCTGGTTCTGGTCAGAATCCTGGCAGCAGCGTTTTGGATGTGCTGCAACTGTCTTTTTGTAAAGGCCAGTGAGGAGTCTAAGTTTCCCTAAGTCATCCCTGGAAACAAAGCATCTAATTTTTGCAATGTTTTTGAGATGACCACACCAAAATTCTTGACGTTATTTTTTTGTTGTTTGACCCCTAGAGCCAAGGTATGCATTCACTTTGAGAACCTCATCTCTGTTCCCAAATGCAATGACTTCAGTTTTTTCTTTGTTTAACTGAAGAAAGTTTTGACACATCCAACTGTTAATTTAATCAATGCATTGGCAGAGGGTGTCAATAGGGCTGCAGTCATTAGGCAATAAGGCTAAGTAGATCTGAGTGTCATCAGCATAGCTGTGGTAGGAGATTTGGTTCTTTTTCATTATTTGGCTCAGTGGGAGCATATAAATGCTGGACAGGAGAGGTGCCAGAATTGAACCTTCTGGGACTCCACGTCATGGTAATCCACCTCGACCTGTGGTCACTTGACATAGTAACCTCTCCCTTCAAGGTAAGATCTGAAAATAATAGCTAAACTCATGCACTTTTTCATTATATAATTTAAAAAGGACAATATTTTGTGGAATGTCTTTTTTTCATAAACTGGAAGTCAACCAAAACCGTGTTGTGGTCCAACATTCTTCAAAATTGTATTAGTTTGTGTCCTTCAGAAGAAAGTGATTCCGGTTTGGAATGACACGAACTTGTGCAAATGATTGACTTTTTTTAAGTAAATCCATTTCAAGTCAGATTAGGTTTTACAAACCATAATTTACAACAAAACATCCAAAGTAATCCAAATGTATCAATCCAAAATCAGTATAAAGCAATTGATAATTCAAGTCCATTGCTTTATGTGATGAACAGATGTAATTCAGAGATTATTTCATATTTTTACATTACACTTATAGAGCACATAAAATATGTTAAGCTGCTTTTACAATCTCTTTTTTTACATATCAATGCATAACATTTTTGGTTATTTGCACTGTCAATGGATATAAAAAAATAATATGAGAATAAAAACAAATCAAATTAAAAACATTCTCATTGTATTCTGGGTTTTGGAGAGACACAAGTCAATAATAAATGATCATTTTTGGACCAACTGTGTCTTTAAGAAAAACTGCATCAGGCTGAAAGCAGCAGAAGTATCAGTCTGAATACTGTAGTTGACACACAGGTAAACATAGTTACCAAACAGGTTTTATTTTTATTTTTGCATACTAAAAACAAATAGTCTCAAAGTTGATTTTGGCAAGGTTATTCTCTGACAGCAATTTTCATTTAAGTGTGTACTGTATAACCTCAGACAATAAATTACTTTAGTATATAGTGATTGACTCACTTTGACATTTTTTTCTGCAGGCTTGTCTTGGTTTTGGCATATTTACTAAATCTTGTTAGTGAATCCATTGCAGTTTGCCAAGAACACTTTAGGTAGACCTTCCTTCCCCACACTAACACATTTCTAAAGCTCAAAGTTGCTGTAGGCACTGATCGCTGTCCACTGCTTCCTTATATTGTCTAACAGTGAATACAGGATATGTGAGTAATTAACACTCCACAACTGTAAACTGACATTGTAGAGACCGGTTTATTTTAATATAGAGTGTAACTTTGTTTGATATTAGGTACCAAGGCATGTTGTCTTTAAATTTACACGTTTCTAGTTCATATATAAATATATACATCATCTTTGGATGAAAATTTGTTCACTCAGCAGCAGTGTTGTGCAAGCTACTTCCAAACTGTAATACATCATAGATTACTTGTTACTGTTGTCGGACGGTGGAAGGAATACTTTAAGGATCTCCTCAACCCCAGTGACATGTCTTTTATTGAGGAAGCAGAGACTGGGGATGCAGGGGTGGACTCACCCATTACCCAAGCTGAGGTCACTGAGGTAGTTTGCAAGCACCGCAGTGACAAAGCAGCAGGGTGGATGAGATACACTCTGTGTATCTTAAGTCTCTGGATGTTGTGGGGCTGTCTTGGCTAACACGTCTTTAGATTATCGCATGGAGGTCTGGGACAGTACCTTTGGACTGGGCAACTGGGGTGGTGGTTCCCATTTTAAAGAAGGGAGACTGAAGGGTGCGTTCCAACTATAGGGGGATCACACTCCTCAGCCTCCCTGGGAAAGTCTATGCCAGGGTACTGGAGAGGAGGATCCGGCTGATGGTTGAACCTAGGATCCAGGAGGAACAATGTGGCTTTTGTCCAGGCCGTGGTACACTGGACCAGCTCTATTCCAGGGTGCTCAAGGGTTCATGGGAGTATGCCCAATGAGTCCAGATGTGTTGTGGACTTGGAAAAGATATTCGACCGTGTGCCTCATGGCATTCTGTGGGAGGTGCTCTGGGAGTATGGGGTGAGAGGCACTCTGTTAAGGGCTGTCTGGTCCCTGTATGAACAGAGCAGGAGTGTGGTTCGCATTGCCAGCAATAAGTCAGGCTTGTTTCCAGTGCATGTTGGACTCTGGCAGGGTTGCCCTTTGTCACCAATTCTGTTCATAATTTTTATGAACAGAATTTCTATGCGCAGCCTTGGGCCAGAGGGGGTCTGGTTCGAGGAACACAGGATTTGATCTCTGTTATTCGCAGATGATGTTGTTCTGTTGGCTTCATCGGACATGGACCTTCAGCATGCACTGGGCGGTTTGCTGCCGAGTGTGATGTGGCTGGGATGAGAATCAGCACCTTCAAGTCCGAGGTCATGGTGCTCCACCGGAAAAAGGTGGCTTGCCATCTCCAGGTTAGAGGAAAGTCCTTACCCCAGATGGAGGAGTTCAAGTATCTTGGGGTTTGCTGGACTATGTCTCTCGGCTGGCCTGGGAACGCCTTGGGATCCCCTCGGAGGAGCTGGAGGAAGTTTCTGGGCAGAGGGAAGTCTGAGGTTCTCTCCTGAGACTGCTGCCCCTGTGACTCGGCCCCAGAAAGTGGAAGAAGATGAATGAATGAATGAATGAATGAATGAATGAATGAATATTACTCTCTGTGAATGTTATTGTGTCACCTGTATTACTTTTGAATAACTTTCACCAAAATAAATACAAAAGTAGAATTTTAATGCACAATGTGTAAGATTTTGTCTTTAAAAATAATCAAATTACTATAATAATATATTTTACTGACCTTTGTACCCACATTATCCCAAATGTTTTGATGAATGTTCAAATCCATAGAAATAAGCTATTTTAACTCCTGACGTGCCCATGTCGTGTCACCTGTCAATGATGTCATTGACTCTCGACTTCCAGTTTTGTATTGTTGAAAAACATGAAAACACCAAAGACCATTTAACATGTTGTGCATTTTGACTTCACAGAGTAGTATTATAGCAGAACTTTCAAATGTATTCAGCATGATAAAACAGCATTGCTTTCCAACCCCAAAAAATGCAGGACTGGAAGCCGTTGACTATGCCTTAATAAAAGCTCTGCTGTTTTTTAATCGTGTCACGCTCATCTTTCATTAGCCATTGCTTCAGCTGCCTTGTTTTGCTTCGACAACTTTCAGCCTCACCCTACTTCATAATACAACATTAATAATAATCTTGAATACAATAGCTTGTCCATGAACATGATTTTTTTGGTCAAGTTCCATTGGATTTAGTGAAGACAACTAACAAGATTCAACACACACCAAATTGCACCCTTGTTTGTTTTGAACATGTATGTAATGGAGGCCAGCTGAGGAGTGCAATGTGGATATATCTCACTCCACCATCTTAAGAGGTGCAATATCAACCGATGCTAGTGGCCACATTTAGCCTGCTTGTTATGGTGCATTCATTGACATGAACATGTTAATTCTATGCAAAGACGCGATAGACATATTGCGGCACAGTTTGTGTGAATGACGTGATTTGAGCAAATAACATGCCGCAGATTGAGCATTTGGGCAATTGATGAGTGTACCGTGTGATTTTGCTTATTGCTTGAGTTTGAAAGCTGAACTTTGGTGAAATATCGCACTGCATTAACCAATCAGGAGCTTGCTCTAGTAGCAGCTGTCATCCCGTCAGAAGCTTGCTATAGTAGTGGCTATCATCCAGTCAGGATCTTTCTCTAGTGGCGGTAGTCATCCAGTCAGGATCTTTCTCTGGTAGCAACAGTTATCCAGTCAGGATCTTTCTCTAGTAGCAGAAGTCATCCAGTTAGGAACTTTCTCTAGTAGCGGCAGTCATCCAGTCAGGATCTTTCTCTAGTAGCTGCAGTCATCCATGTGCAGCTCTTGGAGGAGTTGGTGGAACTTACCAAGCTGGGTGCGCTTCTGAAGGATCAGATGAACTAATCCCACACCAGAAATGTTTTTCTATTTGTAGATAGTAAGGTGAGGCAAATGTATTTAACTACAAATCATAGACATTGTTAAGTTGTCTTCTGGTACTTATTTTGTGTTGTGCAAAGAACTGCACAAAAATAATCCTTTATTTGTCAATAAAATGTCATACAGTGCATCCGGAAAGTAGTCATAGCGCTTCACTTTTTCCAAGTTTTTTTATGTTACAGCCTTGTTCCAAAATGGATTCATTTATTCAATTCATTTATTTCCTCAAAATTCTACACACAATACCCCATAATGACAATGATTTTTTGAAATTGTTGCAAATTTATTAAAAATAAAAAACCTGAAAAATCACATGTACATAAGTATTTACAGCCTTTGCCGTCAAGCTCTAAATTGAGCTCAGGTACATTCTGTTTCCACTGATCATTCTTGAGATGTTTCAGCAGCTTAATTGGAGTTCACCTGTGGTAGATTCAGTTGATTGGACATGATTTGAAAAGGCATACACCTGTCTATATAAGGTCCCAGGCTTGACAGTGCATGTCAAAGCACAAATCAAGCATGAAGACAAAGGAATTGTCTGTAGACCTCCGAGACAGGATTGTCTCGAGGCATAAGGCTGAGGAAGGTTACAGAAAAATTTCTGCTGCTCTGAAAGTTCCAATGAGCACAGTGGCCTCGATCATCCGTAAGTGGAAGATGTTTGGAACCACCAGGACTCTTCCTAGAGCTGGCCGGCCATCTAAGCTGAGTGATCAGGGGAGAAGGGCATTAGTCAGGAAGGTGATCAATAACCCGATGGTCACTCTGTCTGAGCTCCAGCGTTCTTCTGTGGAGAAAGGAGAACCTTACAGAAGGACAACCATCTGTGCAGCAATCCACCAATCAGGCCTGTATGGTAGCGTGGCCAGACGGAAGCCACTCCTTAGTAAATGGCACATAGCAGCCCACCTGGAATTTTCCAAAAGGCATCTGAAACAAAATTCTTTGGTCTGATGAGACTAAAATTGAACTCTTTGGAGTGAATGCCAGGCGTTACGTTTGGAGAAAACCAGGCACTGCTCATCACCAGGCTAATACTATCCCTACAGTGAAGCATGGTGGTGGCAGCATCATGCTGTGGGGATGTTTTTCAGCAGCAGGAACTGGAAAACTAGTCAGGATAGACGGAATGATGAATGCAGCAATGTACAGAGACATTCTGAATGAAAACCTGCTTCAGAGTGCTCTTGACCTCAGACTGGGGAGATGGTTTATTTTCCAGCAGGGCAATGACCCAAAGCACACCACCAAAATATCAATGGAGTGGCTTCACAACAACTCGGTGAATGTCCTGGAGTGGCCCAGCCAGAGCCCAGACCTAAATCCTATTGAACATCTCTGGAGAGATCTGAAAATGGCTCTACACCGTTGCTTCCAATCCAACCTGATAGAGCTTGAGAGGTACTGCAAAGAGAAATGGGCAAAAATTCCCAAAGACAGGTGTGCCAAGCTTGTGGCATCATATTAAAAAAGACTTGAGGCTGTAACTGCTGCCAAAGGTGCATCAACAAAGTATTGAGCAAAGGCTGTGAATACTTATGTACATGTGATTTTTCAGGTTTTTTATTTGTAATAAATTTGCAACAATTAAAAAAAAATCTTTTTTCACATTGTCATTATGGGGTATTGCGTGTAGAATCTTGAAGAAATAAATGAATTTAATCAATTTTGGAATAAGGCTGTAACATAAAAAAAAATGTGGAAAAAGTGAAGCGCTATGAATACTTTCCGGATGCACTGTATTTGTAATATATTTTTGGGTGAACTGTTAATGTTAGTTTGGTAACTGTAAACTATTATATGCAGGGAGTAGCAACATGTTTTCTTCAATAGAGCATCAGACCTCATGTATTCTAACATACTTAACACATATTCTCTATAAGACTCAGTTGTTCTGTTTGCAGGATGATTGCCCAGCGAGGCGCGTGCACACTGTCAGTGTTCTTCCTCTTGGTGTGGGTGAAGTGTGCAGTGAGGAGCTGCAGCCACTGTCCTGCTGTGGGGATTTCCACTGCTCTGCAGGCTCTTCCCATTTGAAGGTGTGTTTCAGAGACATATCCTGTTTTCTGAGACGTTTGTTGAGGAGACATACAAACGGAACAGAAGTCTCTGTTTTCTTTCCTCTTGCTTTTTTTTTTTTTTTTTTTGGACATCCAGGGCTAATTATTTGCTCACAGTGGTTCTAAACTTTTATGATTTTTTTTTCTTCTGTTCAGTACAAAATATGATATTCTTAAGAATGTTGGAAACCAGCAGCCATAGACATTTGGAGCAAAATATACTATTGAAGTCAAAGGCTGCTGCTGTCCATCATCCTTCAGTAAATCTTCCTTTGTGTTCAACATAAGAAAGAAACTCAAGACAGGTTTGAAACAAGTGGAAGGTGAGTAGACGATAACATCAACTCCTCCACAAATCAGTCAGACCAAATATATACAAAAAAAAAAGGTGTAGCATTTATTCTCACTGTACTATTACTGCCATCACTACCATGTAATGGAGACATGTTGTGCTGGCAAAGTTGATCATTCAGCTTTGTTATCTGCATTTTCTGGATCATATCCAGTCTTGAATTAAGGTAACCTTTAGTAAGGTAAAACATTTACATCACGCACTTATTGCATTGGGTCAATCACAACACACTGGATGACCCTTTTTTATTTTTTACCTTACTTACACCATGTAAACTCATTGCATTACACTAAATAAAGAAAATAAGGTTATTTTCAGCAACATCATATGACCCCTAAAAGAGTAAAATAAAATATTGGCTCAAAGCTGAGCTTAGAATTTAGTAATCAAGTATTTCAGTCATCTCCGTTATGTACATTATTTATGTATATTATTTATAAATGAAAGATAAACACATCTTCACTATGTGTTAGTTAATTTTCAACTGTTGTATTGTGTGTGGTGATATGAGTTGTATCATTGAGTCACTGACAAAGATGTTGCCTGCTCTGTCTGAAGATACATTTGATTAACTGCTCATTTTCAAACATTTCATAAACCATTCTTCTTCTCCTGAAAGATTTGCACAGGTCTCTGTCTACACAGTGCCATCACAATCCCATACTGGCGTCTCTTAACTACGTCAGAGGCCTCTATTAAATAACTGGGAGAGTAAATCCAAATACCAAAACACTTAGCATTTAAAATTGATTAATTGATTGATCGACTGATTTGATATCAGATTACAAAAAAATACAAAATACATAGCTTTTTCTCCTTCATTACTTGTAGGCTGTAAATGTTGGTTGCTGCATCAGTCATCTGATGTTTAATTGTTTAACTGTTTAATTGGTAACACTGATATTTTTTTAAATTACTTTTCAATTAAAACATTTATCGGGGCAGCACGGTGGCGCAGTGGGTAGCACAATTGCCTCACAGCAAGAAGGTCGCTGGTTTGAGTCCCGGCTGGGTCAGTTGGCATTTCTGTGTGGAGTTTGCATGTTCTCCCTGTGTTCAGGTTGGTTTCCTCTGGGTGCTCCGGTTTCCCCCAGAAGTCCAAAAACATGTGGTATAGGTAAACTGAGTAAGCTAAATTATCCGTAGTGTATGTGTGTGAATGTGTGTGTGTGTGGGTGTTTCCCAGTGATGGGTTGCAGCTGGAAGGGCATCTGCTGCGTAGAACATATGCTGGATGAGTTGGCAGTTCATTCCGCTGTGGCGACCCCAGACTAATAAAGGAACTAAGCCGAAAAGAAAATGAATTGATGAATGAATGAACATTTATCATTCTCATATTCATCAGTCCTGATCAAGCCCAGCTCTCTCTCTCCTGTCGACAGGTTTGGATGCTGGTCGCTTCGTGAGTCCGTGCTCACCAAAGCTCACCTGGTCTGGTGTCACCGTCCGTCCTCACATGGCTAGTGAGGCGCTTTCTGCTCATGTCCAGCCTGCGACGCCGCTGAAGGCCCTCGGCAGGCTGTTTAAGTTACTGCTTTTTTATCTTTGTTAGATAAACCTCAGAGACCAAACTTTGCTTTTGGGTGCGATTTTTGCAATCCTCACAGAATGAACCCAGTGAAGGAGAACCCAATTTGCTTGGCTGTTGAGATGCAGGGAGCTCTGCTGGGCATGTGATGGACAGTCTGGCTGCTCAGGTATCAGATCTCACGAAACATCTGCATGTTCTGCTCCATGACCTACACACCCACCCACGAGAGGACCCTCTGAACCCTGGGTCAACAATCCACCCAGCTATTCCGGTGAGCCTACTCACTGCAGAGCATTCCTAACCCAGTCCAGGTTGTTTTCTCTCTTCAGCCTCTTACTGATGCAGAGAACCGGGCTCGGATTGCCTTGGCTATCTCCCTGCAGGCGGGATGAGAGCAGGACTGCGGGACTCTGTGTTTGTCTGTACTCACTCTACCAGGGCCAGCGCTCGGCGGCGGAGTATGCGATTGAGTTCCATACTCTCTCCACTACTTCGAATTGAAACAAGGCTAATATATCTGCCCACTTTCTCAATGGTCAAACTGGTCATTTGCTTGGACAAGCACATGGAGTTGCACCGGCGCGCACACAACAGCGCACCAGGGGGTCGCAGTTTCCAGGTTCTAGCTGCCACGGCCCCATCAGCTGAGGGCTATATCATTCAAGAGCCCATCCAAATCAGAGGACTCTACCTGACCTCCGCAGAAAGGGACTAGATAAGCCTGGGTCTTTGACTGTACTTCGGATGTGCGGGACACTGCTTCACTGTCTGCCTGGTAAAAGCCAACGCTCGTCAGTAGAAAGGGGTCTTCTGGCAAGCACAACTTCTCTATCTCTATCACTTCATCCACACACCAAGCTACCTGTCACCCTGTGCTGGAGAAAGTCAGTTGTTTCCTGTTTCGCTCTGGTGGATTCCGGGGCCGAAGGGGACTTGATGGTGCGTTTGCATTGCCACACAGCATTCTGGTTCGTGAGACTTCCGATTCGCGCATTGTCTGTGTGCTGGACGGTAGCGTTCTTACAAAGATTCATCAAACCACTCTTCCGGTGAGACAACCCCCAAGAGACAATTACTTTATTTATTTTTAATCGTTCTTGTACACACTTAGTTAACTAAGCATAGTCCTCAGATTGACTGGGTTAAGAATACCATATTCTCTTGTATTTTGTCATGTCATGTTCAGTGTCTTGTCTCGGCTGTTACTTTTGTTTTTCCCTTTGTTACTGTGTTTTATAATGATACTGTTTATTTGTCTGGTATTCCTGAGGACTACCACTCTGCAAGCAGTGATTAGCAAGTCCTGGGCCACCTCCCTTCCCCCTCACCGGCCGTATGATTGTAGTACTGATTTGTGCCTTGGTACCAACCCTCGTGGGGAGGCGTCTTTTCTCTATGTCCACCCCGGAATGCAAGACTCTCGAAAACTATCTGTCAGAATCCCTCATGGCTGGGACTATTGTTCCTTCCCCTTCACTGTTTTTTTTTTTTTTTTTTTTTAAATCTGAGTGCAGTGGAGTGCAGGGTTATATGGGGCTGGATTGATGGCAGAGGATGGCATGCAGGTGTGGGAGTGATTAGAATTCAGATGATGTGGATCGTGATGATTGGGGTAACTATGAACGGGGTGAGTCATGTGATTGGGAATGGAAAGAACCTGGCCTGGCTGTGACATTATGTGCCAAAAAATTAGAATATCAAGGGAAAGATTCTAATTTTGTGAAATAAGTATAAAAGTTAATTGGGTTTTTATACAATAAACTACATAGATGCTGTAGTGAACCTTACTACATGTAAATTACAACTGGTTGAGGCAGTCAAATATGGACCAGATTCCGGTCAGAGAATCAGGAGAGCAGGAGAAGTATTGAAGTTTGATAGATTTATTTCTCCAACATATGCATCAGATTGTGTTGCTAATATGGGTAACGGTCTACAAAGAAAAGAGGAAATAAAAAAATAATTACAAATTATTATTAACTAAGAATTGCATTTACATTGACTGAAACAATACACTGCACCAATAGTATTTATCAAATGTGCATATTAAACTCAAATATATTAAACAGTAATATCTGTAATGAACGTGACAGTCTGATTAACAATCTAAGCAATGTCCGTTTATATGGGAAAACACCACGAATCAGTCATCCATAACGGCTACTTATAGCTCTGACATAATGGTGATGATTCAGCAGAATTATCGCTGCAATCGCAGCCACAAATAACCACTCAAGCGGAACATTACAGGCAATATAGACATCAGAAATAGCATCAGCAGGTATGTTGCATAGCTATTGAATACCATATCGTTCCAGCTTACTTGTATTAGACGAACACATTACAGAACACAACATCAACATGAGCAATGATGGAGAACATTACAGCAGGTCCCACAACAGATGCCTTTTACATTTTAAAATGGAGGTGTCCATGACATCCAAATATTGAAATTCTTGCTCTTAATAGAGTTTGTTGGCATACAGTTTGAACATGTCACAATTTTTCCTTGTAAATATATTTCTAAAGGTTCTGCTCTTGTGGAAAATGGAGTTGCATGCATTGCTCAGGTGTAATTTCCCCCCAGACTTCAACAGATTCTTCAAATTTTTGGTCTTTTCTATCAACTCTGATCTTCAGTACGTATTTTCTATTGGATTCAGGTCAGGCTCAGCCATTCCAGCGAATTTATTTTCTTTTCTGAAAGCAGTTGAGAGTTTCCTTGGCTGTGTTGGATCATTGTCTTGATGAAATATCCATGCTGGTTTCATCTTCGTCATCTGGGTAGGTGTTGGACTGAGGCAGCTAATATTCATTTACACTGACGAGAGGCAGGGTTGCTTTCTAACTACTGAGAGATTTGAACTGCTGTCTGGGTTTTCCATGCATTTTTTACACATCATTTTCTTAATGTGTTTAAAACTCTTTCCTTGTGTCATTTCATTTTATTACACATCATTTATTTTATCTTTATATGTACTTTATATGTTTTTTTGGTTGTTACTGACATCTAGTGAAAATTTAAAGATAACAGCAACTTTAGAAATATGTTTTCTGAGAAAAATGGTGAAAACAATATAAAAAAAAATTACCCGCTGTAATCGCAACAGCATCACCAAACCAGGAACCACCACCAAAGCAAAAATGTAACCATACAACAAGTTAAACTTTATCTCACAGAAAGTGCAAACTCGAGCACTGCAAGTTCATCTGTTGCTGTTCAGGTTCATTAAAAGTTCTAGCTGTTTATTTTAGATAAACTATTTGATTATTTAGGCAAATCATTTGCTGCCTCAAACAGTTTCCTTTATAATGGTAGATACTGTTTGAAAATTGTTTTTATGAAAATGTAAATCATACTTTAACTTTATTCAACATTAATAGGACAGCACAGTACAGCAACTAAAAATAGCACGGAGAGGAAGTGGTTGTTTTTCCTGTTACAGTAGGCTACTTAGGTAGAACTCAGTGTGTCTAATCCAGATGAGCCCACAGTTTGAACCGGACTGTCTGCATATTTCAGCTTGTCGAGTGCTGGGGACATGAAAGATGCTCTTCAGATACAGAGTCAATCTTATCAGGAGCTTTTTGAGTTTCCTTTTTCTAAGATACAAAAACTCAAATCTGCATTAAAGCTTGACTGAGCGTGCAGAAAAAAGAAACGCACGCACACACACACACACACACACACACACACACACACACACACACACAC
>CAIGQV010019356.1:24509030-24536240 GCA_903798115.1 Danio jaintianensis | reverse complement strand
ATTCTATTCTATTCTATTCTATTCTATTCTATTCTATTCTATTCTATTCTATACATTGTGTGTTCTTATACTCAATCAAAAACAATAACTCTTGACTAAAATAACTGTTTTTCTCTAATAAAAGACCTAGAGCTGTTTTTTTTCTTTTTCTTCCAGCTCAGGAAGCAGGATTTGTTTGGGGTGTCATTGTGATTGTTTTGGGTTTCAGGTCTATTGTCCACCGGCTCCTTGTGCAATGTTCCGCTTCCCAATCCGGAAATGAGTTTCCATCTGTGGTGGGAGGAAGAAGAGCTCTGTGAGTTCATTTACTAAATACTTTGGCTGGGGCTATTTGCACTACTGGGATTGCATGATAATAGTGCAAATATTGTTAAACTCTAAGTGTATTATACTTAATATGATACGATAATATTTAAAACAATACTTTAATGCTTTTTAAACTCAAATGCAAATTGTGGTAGATAATATTTCTACATCAGTGTATCAAATGATAGCCATAAATTCAGTGTACAGGTACATTTGTGAAAGTCAAAATTGATTGTTGCCTTATTGAAACCTTGCCTGCCCATATCCCTAAAACGCACTCAAGCATATATTTAATTACTTTTATTTTACAAAACAATGTCTTTATTTGTTAGAGCAACCGTTTTCACACAATTGATATAGTGCACATATAGTCCTGCATTATAGTATCATCAAGAAACCTTTGAGTGTCACAAAGGAACATAATAATGTAAATAAAGAGAACACAAATAGTGAAGTAGTTCTTAGATGTCATGTTTGATATTTTTTAGCCATAATGTGACATTATTTTGATTTCAATCCTTATAATTATCAGAAGTTATCCCTCCAGCACCTGGAGTCAAAACAGTAGCTATAGTAGTTAGTATATCCAGCTGTTAATCAGCTGTTGTGGTTAAGTAGTGAGACAATTTACTGTTCAGGAAACGTACCACAGTTTCAGTTCAAGGCCTCTCTATGGTGTAATTGAACATTGGTCCATCACTTAAAAAAAAAAAAACAATATGTGTGTCCAGTGTCCTAGCTAATTTAACACTAAATAATAGATACTCAGACGTTTTTCATTAATCCTCCTCTGCTTTCTGCTGATCATTTTTAAAAGAAGACGGGAAAATCTAATTCACCACATTTTTTTGTTTTAACACATATTAAAATGTTTCAGATTTGAATTATAATTACAAAAAATAAAATATTTCATAAGAATGGTACACTTAGTCATTAAATTAATGTCAGCTATTTTCAAGGCCAAGGAGAGGAAGTGAAACATCCAAACGTTTGGTATTTTTTAAAAGCCCTGAATGTGCTCCGTACAGGACATGTATACTTGTAAATGTAGACCTTAGAAAATTCACAAAAAAATATTCTCCACTATAGTGGACAATAGTCTGTTCCTGGGTCTCAGGAGTATATGGTAACACTTAATTTTGATGGTTCCTATACAATAAGTAACTATGCAACTATGTGTCTACTACCAACAATAAGTAGAGTATTAGACTGTTAAGTTAGAGGAAAACTAGATTTTAAATTTTTTTTTTTTTTTTTTTTAAATAGGCTCATTGCGGTATAATAATCAAGTGACTTTGCTGTCATACCATGGCTGCAGCAGGTGCAATGATATTACGCAGTACCTAAAAATAGGCCCCAGCTTACGGTTTACTACGTAACCAGCTTACGGTTACTACGTAACCCTCGTGGGCATGTGGGCATGCCAACAACACAATGGGCCAGGCACCTCACTCCTCTGCTAAGTCGGATGCTGGGGGCCTTGGAGGAACTCTGTAGGGTTCGCCAAATGGGGAACTCAACTAAACAGAGTGAAAAAAGCACATGTATCTCTGTGTTAGAGAGAAAGGCGCAGCAAGCGTGTTACAACACCAAACCGAATTTCCTCATTCACCGGCATTAACCAGCACACGTGAGGAAATCGGCTCCACTCGAAGACTATAAAATCTCGAAAATGTATTAGGTGTCGCCCAGCCCGCAGCTCTACAGATATCTGTTAGAGAGGCGCCGTGTGCTAACGCCCAATAAGAAGCGACGCTCCTAGTGGAGTGTGCTCTCGGACACGGCTCGCCCTGGCTCCGATAAGCGAGGGAGATGGCAATCACTATCCAGTGGTCCAACCTCTGGATACGGCACTTCACTTCTGCTGACCGCCGTAACAGACAAAGAGCTGCTCAGAGGATCTAAAGCTCTGAGTGCGGTCCACATAAATACGCAGACAGGACACAGCAATGAAAGGGCTGGGTCTGCCTCCTCCGAAGGCAGCGCTTGCAGGCTCACTACCTGGTCTTTAAACGGAGTGGTAGGAACCTTGGGCACATATCCAGGTCAAGGTCTCAGGATCACGTGAGAGAAACCCGGCCCAAATTCTAGGCACGAATCACTGACCGAAAATGCCTCCAGGTCCCCGACCCTCTTGATCGATGCCAACGCGACCAGCAGAGCTGTCTTCAAGGACAGAAATCTCAAGAATACTGAGTCGAGTGGATCGAATGGATCTCCAAGTAAGCTCATAAGCACTACAGAGAGATCCCAGAAGGGCATGTGAGGGGGCCGTGGTGAATTTAATCGCCTCGCACCTCTGAGGAACCGGATGACGAGGTTATGCCTTCCCACGGTGCCACCATCCACCGCGTCATGGTGAGCGGAAATGCCAGCAACGTAAACCTTCAGTGTGGAGGGTGACAGCCTCTGCTCCAACCTATCCTGAAGGAAAGAAAGCACAACGCTGATCTGGCAAGTTCGGGGGTCTTCTCGGAGAGAAGCGCACCATTCAGTGAATAGACTCCACTTCAGGGCGTAGGCATGCCTCGTAGAGTGATAGTGTTAACCACTGCAACTGGTAGGTCACCTAAGTTTTCCTCGCTCCGTCTATGGACCACACATGGAGGTTCCAGAGATCAGGGCATGGGTGCCAGATGGTGCCCTGTCCCTGAGAAAGAAGGTCCTTCCTCAAAGGGATCTGCCAGGGACTAGCAAGACCTGCTCCTCGTCCTCCCTGACATTGCACAGTGTCTGTGCGAGTAAGCTCACTGGGGGGAACGCGTATTTGCGCATGCCCCGAGGCCAGCTGTGAGCCAGTGCATCCGTGCCGAGGGAGCCCTCGGTCAGGGAAAAAAAACACTGGCAATGGGAGCTCTCAGGGGAAGCAAACAGGTCGACCTGGGCTTCTCCGAAGCGCACCCATATCAGCTGAACAGACTCGGGGTGGAGCCTCCATTCTCCCGGACGTGGAAGCTGTCGTGAGAGCACATCGGCTGCACGGTTGAAGATGCTCGCCAAGGATGTGAATGGCACGCAGCGATTTCAGCCGTGTATGACTCCAGAGGAGCAGACGACGAGCAAGCTGAGACATGCGGCGGGAGCGGATACCCCCCATACGGTTGATATACACCACCGTCGCCGTGCTGTCCGTCCTGACCAGCACGTGCTTCCCTTCTAGCACCGGTAAAAAATGGCACAGAGCGAGATACACTGCCAACAGCTCCAGGCAATTGATATGACAATGCAACCGGGTTCTTTTTCACGGACCCGCAGCTACATGCCCGCAACACACGGCACCCCAGCCCGTGCTGGAAGCATCCGTCGAGACGACAACATGCTTGGACACATGTTCTAGAGGCACTCTGGCCTGTAGCGGCGACACAGCGGAGTGACAGTCACTCAGTGCGTACCCGCGTGCCATGCGCGTCTGGGGACCCGATCGTGAAGCCAGTGCTGAAGCGGTCTCATATGGAGCAATCCGAGCGGCGTGACAGCGGCTACGGATGCCATATGCCCCAGGAGCCTCTGAAATGACTTCAGAGAGACCACAGTTTTCCTGCCGAACTCCCTCAGACAGGTCAGCATCAGCTCGGTGCGCTCTCGGGAGAGGCGCGCCCTCATGGTGATCGAGTCCAGCTCCAACCCGAGAAAAGAGATTCTCTGCACGGGCCGAGCTTGCTCTTTTCTCGGTTGACCTGAAACCCCAACCGGTTGAGTTGCTGGAGCACCCTGTCTCTGTGCATAATCAATTGATCCCGCAAGGGGGCTAAAATCAGCCAGTCGTCGAGATAATTGAGTGTGCGGATGCCCGTGAGCCGAAGGGGCGCCAGGGCACCCTCCACGAGCTTGGTAAAAACCCTCGGAGACAGAGAGAGCCTGAAGGGGAGCACCTTGGAACTGGCGATGGCGTGGAAGAATGGAGACATGAAAGTACGCGTCCTTCAGGTCACCGGAGGATGCGCCTCTGCGTGATCATTCTGAACGGCAGCTTGTACAGACAGCGGTTCAAAACACGCAGATCTAGGATTGGCCGTAGCCCACCGCTCTTTTTGGGCACGATGAAGTACGGGCTGTAAAACCCGCTCCTCATCTCGGCTGGAGGGACTGGCTCGATTGCATCCTTAGCCAGGAGGACAGCAATCTCCTCGCACAAGACAGGGGCGGACACAGGGCTGACCCTGGTGAAATACACACTCGTGAACTTGAGAGGTCGTTTGGCGAACTGAATCGCGTAGCCGAGTCTGATCGTGCGAATGAGCCATTGCGACGGGCTGGCCAGCGATAACCAGGCTGGCAAAGCTCGTGCAAGTGGCATCATAGGCACGATCGTTGATGCACCAGCGGTGGGGCAGCACGGAGTAGGAGGGCTCAACCGGGGAGCGCTGGGGTCCTGCGGAAGAGCAGGAGGCAAGAGATTCACTCTCACCTTTCTCCCAGGGTCCTGAGAGGGGGCTGAGGGTGTGCGAGAATGGAGACCGTCCTCCGACACACTCAGAGCCGCTGGCGAGGTGGACCGATCCTGCGAGCTGGAAGGCATAGCGTCCCACACTGGCAGTGTTCGGACTGACACATCCGGGGAAGGGGAAAAATGCTGTTTTATTGAGAATTTGGCGGCCGCCGGCCGCAAGGCCAGCAGCCTGGCGTTGAAAAACGCCGTTTGATGTTGTGATGCCCGGCCCTCCACCAGGGAAAGAGCAAGTTCCCTCTTCTCCGGATGGCCCGTCTCAGGGACGCTTTGCGGTCCGTTTACCGGACTTAACGGCGCCCTGGGGCGGGGGCGCTGGACGCCTGCGGGGTGCTCGACGCTGCCGCTTCTGGCTGCTCCACCGTCAAGGGTGGTGAGAGTGGAAGCGCATGTGCACTTCCGGGAAGAAGGGGACGGGAGGCTTGGAAGGCTTTGCCTTCTTCTTAGCCTCCACATAACACCCATCTAGTCGGTCCAGCTGTGGGGCTGAGGGATAAACCATCTCCAGACCCACAGCCAAAGCAGCCCGGGAAAGCACGGCCATCATATCTGCCTCTAGATCCGACGCCTCGCTCACGCTCACCGAAGGGAGTGGGTTCGGATCTTCGTCAGATAATGACAGCCCACCCTCCGATGCAGCGATGGACATCTGGTCCTCCGAGAGGATGGAGCGCTTCTCTCACTCGAAGCTTGGATGGAGCGAGCTGAGGAGTGGGAGGTCCGCGAGACCAAAGGCGGCGGATTGACTCCCACTGTAACCCTCAGATCTGCCCGAGTGTCAACCGACTTGCAGGGGACAAAAGGGGTGGTTCATCCTTTTGCAAGAACGAGCCGCGACCTTAGCTGCGCAACAGACAACAGCACTGCATTAACATGCTGGACCCCCAAACATGTCACGCAGTGCTCGTGCCCATCATCCGGGGACAGGAAACCACCGTATCCAGAAACGCAAGGTCGGAACGGCATCTTTAAAAAGACGCACTGCATGACCGTGTTGCTCTTTTAGGAAACTTGCTCCTATACTCACCGCTCTAGAAGGACCGGACCAGAGAATGCCCAGGCAAGGGAGAATAGCCCAGCTCGACCGTCTGCCACTGCGTTGTCACACACTCTGGAACCGGGAGAAACAGCCTGTTCAAATACCGGCAGCTTTCTCGTTCTCTCTCTCTATTTCTCTCTCGAAGGAGGTTTGGAGGAACCCAAGTTCTCTCTCAGTAGCGTGTTCGGCTCTGAAAGCGAAAAGGTGTCTTTGCTATGCACGGCTGGCATCTTTATACACAAATAATTGTGATTGCTGCCAGCTGTGTACGCTGACGCGCCAATTCATTGAAATTTCATTGGCCCGTTTTATTGTTCTTTCAGATGATTGGCTTCTGATGAAATACCCATAGTGGAAGTTTTTCCACATAGCATTGAAGTTCCCCTCCCGTGGGGATCTATGCAGCAGCGCTTCGTAATATCATTGCGCCTGCTGCAGCCATTGAACAGCAGCAAAGTTCTGTTTAGTCTTAGTACATGATAAGAGTCAAGCTTTAAATAGGGAATTCTTCTAAACATTTTTTTTAATTTGAGGGAGATGTTAGTGATCTAATCCGAGTCAGTGATTTATGCTAAGCTAAGCTAAAAATGCTCCTGACAGACCTGGAGATCAGTTTAATAGATTCAAAAATGATAAAAACTGTTGGGAGTTGTAAGTTAGTTGTCAGTTGTATGTTTGTATTAGGGTTAATTTGTACCTAAATTAGGGTTAGGTTTTGTATAATAATTTGACATTTACTTGCAGTGTTAATGTTTCTGTTGGCGGACCATTAATGTGTTAGCAAATATTATATATGTTTATTAATAATGAATGAATGCTAGAATTTTTGGCTAATAATAAGTATTTTTTTCAGGGTTAGATCATAAAAGAATATATCCAGTAACACTCATGAACTCATCAAAACTCTAAATTAGGCTATTCACTAAAATACAACACATCTGTTCCAGGGAGAGAACTGGCCAAATTCATTCGTTCTGGATCTGGGTCCTACGGTGAAACCCTGTCTCTGAACATGGATGAATTCTACATGTCGGATCTGCCCACAGACCTCAATTCAGAGATGCCACGGCACTCAGTCATGTCCACGGACAGCGGGATCGAGCGTGACCTGCAGGGACCTGATACTTCTGACATTGAATTTATTGGAGAAAGAAGCTTAAAGTCTGAACAAACCTGTGGGCGACTTTCACGACGTGGAGGAATCAAGGTGAAGCCGTCGGTCACTGACAGCATGGCTCTGATGCAGGACGTGCTGGAGGAGACGGGCACCGCTGGCAGCAGTGGGACTCTGCAGAGGAGAGCAGGCAGCAGTGGGACCACCTTACCTAAAGAAGAACGCGGCTACACTGCTAAAATAGTAGTGATGGGGGATGACCGGGTACTGGGAAGATTAGCCAGGGCGTACTACTGGTTAAGGTAGGAGGCAATGTCTACTGTATATATACAGTGTACATTTGTGTGTGTATGTTTGTGTGTGAAGTTGCATCTCGTGACATTTTAATCTGATCTGAACATAAAGGGATATTTCATCCAAAACTGAAAATTATTTCAGCATTTACTCACCCTTCACTTGTCACAAACTTGTTTTGAGTTTCTTTCTTCTGTTGAATTAAAAAAGAAGATATTCTGAAGATAGCCGTAACCATTGACTTTCATAATATTTAATATGTCTTCAAAATATCTTATTTTGTGTTTAAATTAAGCAACTCATAGGTTTGGAACCACATGAGTAAATAATGGGTATATTTGTTTTCATTAAACTATCCGTTTAAAATTCAGTTCAAATTCAACTTGAACTAAACTTGCAATCATCCTACCAATAAATCAATAAATAAATGAATCAATGAATTAATGAATGAATGAATGAATCAATCAATCAATCAATCAATCAATCAATCAACCAATCAATCAATCAATCAATCAGTCAATCTAAAATATGGTATAAAACTTGTCTGATATTCTAATCGACACAGTCCTATCAATCTGAAGTTATCCTCTCTATATTATTGTTTTCAGTTTAAAGTATTATTTTTCTTTGAATTATTTATTTATTATTTTTGTAATTTCTGCATGTTTCTGAATGTTTAACACTTGGTATTGTCGGACACATAACAACCTGATTTTTAAACATTAAAAATAATGATTTGTTTTATGAATTATGGCAGATATATTATTAAAACATTAATATTTTCTATATAAAATTGTTTATGAATTTTTATTATTTCTCTTCAGTAATTGCAGTCTTTTTAAACAATTATTTCATTTTCTGAAAATAGTTTACTTGTATAATTGCAATTAATAGTTACTAACAGACAAAAGTTTATTTGATTTGTATGGATATTATAGAGTAAAAAATATGTTATGTTTATTTCTGCTTTGGAAGCTTGTTTTAATAATAATAATAATATAAAAATTTGATCATTCTGAGTTTATCTCACAATGTCGAGAGTTAATATATCTCAATGTTAACTTTTAACAATTTAGAGTTAGCAATTATGACTTATCTCAAAATTGTGACTTAACAAAGATGACAGCAAACAATGAACAGAAAGATCTGAGGGCTTAAATACACAGAAGTTGCGAACTCAGTAACGATTAAACTAAGACTGAACTATGAGAAATGAGACCATTACAGTACCATGCAATTCAGACTTTATTAATTTAAATCTGACTCCGCTTTTTTACTGAGAAAAATAATTCCTTACATTTATATAGCTCGTTTCTAGACACTGAAAGCACTTTACACATTGGGGGGAATCTCCTCATCCACCACCAGTGTGCAGCATCCACCTGGATGATGCGATGGCAGCCATATTGCACCAGACCGCACACCAGCTGATTAGTGGAGAGGAGACAGAGGGATGGTTAGTGGGCAAATTTGGCCAGGATGCCGGAGTTAAACTTTTTCAACGGACATCCTGGGATATTTAATGACCACAGAGAGTCAGGTTTAACATCTCATCTGAAAGACAGCACCCACTGAGCAGTATAGAGTCCCCATCAATACAGTGGGTCATTAGGACCCACACAGACCTCTGGTTGAGCACCCCCTGCTGGTCTCATTAACACCACTTCCGGCAGCAACCAAGCTTTCCCATGTGGTCTCCCATCCAGGTACTGACCGGGTGCAGCCCTGCTTAGCTTCAGTGGGCGACCATGTTGCAGAGAGCTAGCTGCCGGCTAGTCACAAATAAAAGTCAGAATTTTTACATTTTAAACTAGAATTATGTGTGAATTAAAAAAAAAAAAAAAATTGTTAGAATTGTAAATAAAATAGTTTGGGGTCTGAGATGTGAGACCTGTTTCTTGTTGTTTATTTTAGCTAAAAAAAAATCTAACCTCAGACAGTACACTGACTCTAAACAGGAAGCAGTCACATTTTGGGGTCTCCAAAACATTTCCGTTGTGGTCTATGCAATTTGCAGAATTTTAAAATTTTTACGGTACATGTGTGGTGAGAATTTGCCTGCAGTTTGATGAAGATGTTTTTTTTTTATTGATGAAGATGTTTTTTTATATGCATGTGTTTTCATAACGTACAGCGCATTTGAGCTCTTGTGGCCCCAGTAAATAACAGGCTTTTATACAGACCTTGAAAAAGCTTCTTAATTCTTTGGAATGAGGAAGCTCTCTGTGTGTTTCCTTTTTCTAATTCCCCCCATATTCTTAAATGATTTCACAGCATGGTATTTAAGCTTCTGTTATGAGTTCTGTTATATCGTTTTCAACTGCAAAATTTTGCTACATTTTACAGGAAACGGGAAGCCAGAAGACGTTTTCTTACAACGAAAGTTAACCTACAGATGTACTATATCCCTGTTGCTCGCAATTCGTCTGCATCCTCCCCTGTGAAGGTAAAGATAACTACTTGATTCCCTATTTTTCTCAACTTCTGGATATAAAGTGTACCATATATAGTGTACCATAAACAATGCACCCAGAAAGTATTTAACTTAAGTATTTAAGTATTTAAACATTTTTGCCATATATTTGTTACACATTTCAATTAATTAAAGTTCACAGTTTGTTATTTTTCTCATAATTCTAAAATCAATACCCCATAATGACAACTAAATAAGTTTGTTTGAAATCGTAGTTTATTCAAATTAAAACTTTTGCTGTGACACTCTTAAGGTCAAATGCCTCCTGTTTCCACTGTTCAACCTTGACTGTATTCAAATTCACCCCATATACCCTCATTCACTTTCCCCTATATTAGTCCACTGATGTAGTCCACTTAAAAGAGTGAATGAAAGTGAGTGAGTGAATTCAAACTTTTTTTTTGCTTTTCAACTTTTTGGTCAGAGCTGTCTAATAATAATGAAACAAATCGTTTTGATTTCTTTTATGTATACAAACATTAATTTAACAATAATAAAATATAATTTATTTAGAAACTTGCACTGACAGAATTTTGCTGTTGATGTCATCTTGTGGTCAGGCAAGGATATTTATTCGATGCGCAATGTGTTCTGGGTATTCTCGAGATATTGAATGTAAGTTGGTTATACACTTGTTTTGCAGTGCATTGAGGGATTGATTGATCAAACTTCAGAATGTCAACTACAAATGGTTGCTCCCTCAAATAGCACACCGTTTAAGTCTATAGTAGCAATTTTGGATACTTTCATTCATTTTCCTTTGGCTTAGTCCCTAATTTGTCAGGGGTCACCACAGCAGAATAGACCACCAACTTCTCTGGCATATGTTTGGCATATGTGGCAGATGCCCTTCCAGCCGCAACCCATGGGAAAGACCCATACACTCTCTCATTCACACACACACTCATACACTAAGGCCTGTTTAGTTTATCCAATTCACCTACACTGCATGTCTCTGGACTGTGTGGGAAACTGGAGCACCCGGAGGAAACCCATGTGAACAAACCAGCAACCTTCTTGCTGTGAGGTGACAGTGCTAAACGCTGAGCCACCGTGCTGCCCTTAATTTTGGATACAGCCCTTGAGATGTTTCTTCAACTTGACTGTAGTTCACATGTGGTAAATCCACTTGATTGGACATGATTTATAAAGACGCACACCTGTCTACAGTATATAAGGTCCAACAGATAACAGTGCATGTCAGAGCCAACAAGTCCAATTGTCTAGACTGTATTAGGACACAGATCTGAGCAAAAGTACAGAAACATTTCTGCAGCATTTTAGATCCCAGTGAACAAAGTGGCCTCCATTATCCGTAAATATCATACTTTTGAACCACCATGGGGGCACCTGGCCAAACTAAGTGATTGAGAGAGAATGGCCTTCAGAGAGATAAACAAGAACCTGATGGTCACTCTGACAGAGCTCCGAGAAGAACTTTCCACAATGCTTCAACAAAGTATTGAGCAAAAGCTGCAGATACTTATGGATTGTTTTACATTTTATGAAATTTACAAAGATTTTAAACAAATTTATTTTTTCATTATGGGGTATGTTGTTTGTAGAGTGGGCAGCATGGTGGCTAAGTGGTTAGCATTATGCCTCACAGCAAGATGGTTTGAGTCCTGGTTGGACCAGGAGGCCTTTCTGTGTGGAGTTCTCCCTTTGTCTGCGTGGGTTTCCTCGGGGTGCTCCAGTTTCCTCCACAGAACAATGACAAGAGATATAGGTTAATTGGATATACTAAAATGGTTGCAGTGTGTGAATGGGAGAGTGTGTGGGTGCTTCCCAGCACCGAGGTTTGTACTCTCAGGGCTGTGTTATGTCAGGAAGGGAATCTGATGTTAAAACATATACCAGAGTAATTGGTGGTTCATTCCACTGTGGCGACCCATGATAAAGCAGGGAACAAGCCGGAAAGAGTGAGTATTTGTAGAATTTTGAGGAAAATAATGAACTAAATTTATTTTGTCTGTAACAAATTATTGAATAAGTGAAGTGCTGTGAATTTTTCCAAATACATTGAGTATATATTTTTATAGGCATATGTAATGTGTTTTAGGAGAATTTGCCTTCTAAAAGCATTAACATCTGTGCTCTGGGCTCATATCTTGGAATGGTGGATCCATGGTACGAATGCAATGTCTGTAGTCTTGGACAGATGATTCCTGATTTTGCAAGAACGGTATGTCAAAAGATACACAGATATTCAGCATAATAACCATTCTTGGGTAAATACATACAGCGATCTATTCTTAGCTAAAGATGTCAGTCGGTGTGGAATGGGGAAGTTTGAAAGTTTCTCTTTCAGGTATTTTTACTCTTCATTTCCTTGTATATGCAAAGCTAGCAATCATTCATGGTGAAGAACATGTTCCTCTTACTATTTTATCTTGCACAGTCATTTTTTTTGTCCTAGTGTGTAAGGCTGTTTGTTGCTTTTGAACATTTAAACAAACATATTTACATAACCATGGTACCAATATATATGCCAGCAAGTACACTTTAATACAAAGTACTTTTAAAACTAGTAGTCTAGTCATAACATAAACAATATATTTTAAAATAATATACTTAAAAGTACATTTCAATGTAATGTATTTGGGCATTTCTTTATATCATATCATTTAAATATTTTTATAGTTACATATTCATACTGATAAAGTTGGAACTTGGTAAATTCATCAAATGTTTACCTTAAATGTGGTACTGAATAACAGTAACTAGTAATAACTGAATTTGTGTTTACCAACATAATAAATAAATACAAATAAATACTTTTAGCAAAACATTATTAAAATATAATGATGTGTTTGTGTTAAGCATAAGTCTATATTGTCTTTTATTTCATTATTGTCTATTATCTGTATGTACAGTTTTTCTTTCTTTCTTTCTTTCTTTCTTTCTTTCTTTCTTTCTTTCTTTCTTTCTTTCTTTCTTTCTTTCTTTCTTTCTTTCTTTCTTATACAAGAATATTCAAACATTGCTCCCTATTAATTATGTCAAAACTTTAAATTATAAACTTTAAATGCAAATGACTCTTCCTTTTTTCTTTTTTTTTTCTTTAACCTTCTAGTCAAGCATTGGTAAACCGCAAGAGCCTGACCTTTTCTTAGCTGACATCATCTCGTACTATGTGCGTATGGGACAGCAGCCAGTGTACTTCAACATTTACTACATCAAGGTGAAAATCAATGACCTTTTGTAATGTTTTACGTAGTAAGCCTTTTTCTTCCATCGTGAAATGAGAATCAGACGTAATTTAGTAATCCACATGATCAAAAATGGAGTCTGAGGCTTGCAATACATTTGTCATTCAAAAAAAAAAAAAAAAGTACAAATAATGAGCCACTGTTTTACTCACAAGTTAAAAGGAACAGTTGAATGGGCTACACAACACCTTGATTTAACATAACAGTCTCGTTTTCTGGTCTGTTTGTGCAGATTTACTTTTCCCACAGAGAAGCTATTGAAGAAGTTTTTGTCACAGGTCTGGAAGTGGATTTCCCAGAGTTTAAAACAAATAAAGGTATGTGAGAAACCTTTTTTAAAAAGGTCATGAATTGAAAAATAATATATTTCCTTGATCTTCTATTTCAGAAGTCCTCAAAACTTCCTTGTGTTTGCTTTGTCTGTTGCAAATTGCAACTTTTTACTTTATGTGTATTGCTATGTTTTGACAAAAATAACCGAGTACATAAAAAATCCAGCCCAATCTCACAAGGAAATGTAACTGTATTGTCATAAAAGTGTCTAATTCAAAATTTTATTAGTATGAAAATATATGATTTTCTTACTATGATTCTTTGTTTTGTTTCAAGTAACGTTATTAACTAATAACTAAGTGAGTTTTTTCTTAAAACAAGCAAAATAATCTGACAATAAGGTAATTGAAATAATTTCAGTTTCACTTCAAAATAAGATTATTTTGTTTGTCACATTGGCACATTATCTAGCTTGTTGGAAAAACTCACTTATTTTTTATATCAACGGTACATAGCCACGGTATTCTTATTCACGCCCCTCTTACCGTTAGTTTGCTATGAGGGAATGATGCGCAAAAAGAAAGCCCTGCCCCCTACTCAATGTTTTGTACATCAACATACTGGAATAAAAGTCTCAGGAACTTTTGGTTTATGCAGACTTTAAAGACTGATGTGTGTCCACAGTGTGTGTAAGCTATAATGGTAAAAATGCAAATGCTCTTTTTTTTTTATGAAAAAATGCTTATACAAATGTTTTTCAGTCAAGAGCAGTGATGGATTTTCTGGGTTTCCTTTGCGGTTTGATTCAGATTAACAGCATATACAACATTAATATATAGATTATAGTTTTAATACACAGATCTAATATAAATGTGATTTTTTTTCACAGCTGTTTACATTTAAATACTTAACCTGTGTTTATGTGAAATATGTGTGTGCTTTTGATTTCATTTTCGGTGCAACTGACACTTTGCATTCAAAAAGATGTTAAATGCGAGAGCTTGGCATGCACCATATGTTTTCACCCAGAAAATAGTATATCCAGGTAAAAATGAAATCAGAGGTTCTGTTTTTTTTAGATTATCTGTAAAAAATATCTGTTAATTTCAGTTTCTGTATTTTGTGATTCACAAGTGTTTTTCATTTATTTAGGGTTGTGAATTGCATTATGGGACCTTGATCTCTGCTCTGTCGATTTTTGATGATGAAAATTCAACTCTACAGTTTAACAAAGTGACATGTATTGACATTTTAGTAGTTTGAAATAAAAAAAAAATGTATAAGAAATATAACATAAAATAATAAGTAAAATAACAGAAAATGTACTGGCAGTTTATTACAAGGTTTTTGTAGAGTAATATGCAACACCAACCCGGACAATATATCACAATAAACTATTAAACATTTAAATAAAAGTCACTTTTGTGAACTTTTCAAGGTTAAACGTTGTTGGAAGAAAGATCAAGGTAACTAAATGCAATTCAAAAGCATAAACAAACAGGGGAAAATAAAAACACGAATCACGAAATATGGAAAAGTGCTAATTTACGGATATTATTTTACAGTGTGGCATAAGACTCAGCCTTCCTCTAGAAAGTGGGCGGGGAGTATTTAAAGACACACTCACACTAAAACAGCATGCATTTTGCTTGCTGTTCATGACAACTTTGACTATTTAACTATATTAAGTAATAAGTTCAGTCATCGCCATCCAAAATTAGGCTGGTAGTTATTTTAGTTAATAATTACAGCCCACATTCTTCCTTTAGACACTTCCAAGCAGAAGAAGATGTCACCTGATCTGTGTGGGGCTCTCATCTCTTTTAGCTACTCAAAAGTAAGTGTCATGTTTGCTCTCTATGTTTATTTATGACCCTCAAAGTATCAAAATATTTATATGGTACTCTCATGTAGTTGCGTAATAGAAATTGTGGCCAAAAGTGATATCCAGGGGAGATATTTGCAGAATATATAGTTCTATTGACCTTGTAAGCTTAATAAACCATTAAAAATGAGAAAGGTATTGGAAAAACCATAAAACTAGGTTAAGATTTGCATTAAAAAATAAGTACAATATTGTATTGGACAACACTTATGGTGCTATTGAGGTGGGATATGCGTAAGATTAGAGACAGGTTTAGTGGTATGGCTAGGTTTAAGGAGGGGTTAAAGTGTAAGGGATGGGTCAACAATATAATTATAAAAGCAGTTACAGATGAGATTGCTGGGCATGTGGATAATTTTAAGTACAATGTAAAACATGCCAAAATCAAATTATTAATATAAATGTATGTACATAGTAAGGCCACTGAAAATCAGGTGTGACTGATTTTTTTACTGACAAATAGAAGAAAAAAGAAATTTAAAAATTATATGTTCACTACAATATAGTCAGTTATTAATATTTAATGACACAATTAAAATTTGGAACACATACAAATTTACACTTTCCAAGCAAAAGTTCTCTTATATATATTCTTAGAAAATCACCATTGAAACAAAATTAATATGTTATAATAAAGTATGAATATATCGATTTTCTTCTGTTGGACATCACTTCTGGCCAGTACTGTATTGTGACTGATGCTTTTTTCCAGTGAGTCACATTTTTTGTCTTAAAAACACATTCTACATTTGTTCTAGAGCCAAAAATGAAGTGATCAGTAAATATTAGTTGACCCCGTTTAACCATTCACATTCCTTTAAGATGTCGCTAAGCAACAGAGAGGTTGAGAAAGGGTTCTCACTCAGAACCACTGGTGCCCAGATTTCAGCAATACCACAAAACAAAACTGAAGGTAAAGTGAAACGATTTGACTGAAAATATATTACTTATGTGTAAACATATTACTTGTATGTAAACATTCAACTCGACAAATTAAAACCAATGATGACTTTTTTTGTCACATTTTGTAGATCTCAACTGTCTCGCTGTCACTTTTAATGATACAAAGCCAAAGAGTAACACAGTAAGTCTGGCCAATCCTTATAAACTGAGAAAACAGCATGCTTTGAATTGTTTTATTTTTTTCCATGGAAAGAACCATATGAAATTCATGTTAATTTATTATGCTTTTTTGTATGCAACTGAGAAAACATAAATGAAGCTGCAAAAGCTCTGTTGGTTTGCTTATTTATTTATATTTGTGTTTATTTTTAGGAGATAAAGATTCGAACATGCAGTTTTAAAAATATAAGAAAACATAAACGAAGCTGCAAAAGCTCTGTTGGTTTGCTTATTTATTTATAATTGTGATTATTTTTAGGAGATAAAGATTCGAACATGCAGTTTTAAACTGAAGACGCCAGAAAAAACAACTTTCAGTGTGTGTTTGGATAAAGACTTTCGAAGAAAATTTATGGACGTTGAAAGGTGAGCAATCAGTGTTTTTTTATTTTCATGTTAACGTTTAATTACTGATTCAAATTTTTAGCAGCCATTACTTCAGTCTTCAATTTTAAATTATTCTAATTTTACCATGACCAAGAAATATTTTCTAATGAAATTTCCAAAAATATTTATTTATTTATTTATTTATTTATTTATTTATTTATTTATTTATTTATAATCATTATTATTATTATTATTAATAATAATAATAATAATTCTGATGATCAAACTGTAGTTATGTTCTTTGAAAAACACACACATTTAAATTATACTTGATTTTAAGAATAATAAATATTTCCTTGATATAGAATGCCCTTTTTCATTTATTTTGTATTCAGACTTTGATTTGTGTTGTTTCATATTTTGTAACACAGCATCGAGGTCACTTCATGTCTGGACCCTGGATATTACGTTCAAAAATCCTTAAAGTCAAAGTTCATGACAGAACACGATGGTGATGCCGGACTGAGCAAATACATGAGCAAAGGATTGCCTCTGCCCATTAACACATTTGCAGGGATAATTGACTAAATGAACAAAGGTGGAGGATGGTGAGCTTGTGGTGACTGTAAAGGCCAGTTCTTGCTGTTTGTTTTGTGTATTGTGTTTTAAACAGTGCACTGTACAGTTGCGTCTCCGTGTGATCAAACGATCAATTAAGACACTTCACCAAGCAGGTTTTACTGCATTGTGTACTTTTCATTTGTGAATCACAAGTTGATCATCGATCCAGGAAGTATTTGATCTTGTAGCACAGTTAATTTACTAACACTAATGCTGTCATGGTATTGAGTTTCTCAAAGACTTAAACAAACACCCCATTAAGGGGGGAAATAGGCTCATTTTACAAGTTACCTGGAGTTAAACAGCTGAGTTTTACCAGCTTTTAACCCATTCAACCAATCAGGCACCAAATCGGATTTGATTAGACCATTAGCATCTCACTCAAAAAAAGAGTTTGGATTATGTTAATATTTAAAGCATTACTCTTCTGTAGTTACATCATGCACTGACAGAAAATGAAAAGTTATTAAGATATTTTCTAGGTCAATATCAAGGAACTGTACTCTCATTCTGCATGGCTCTATCAGGCACAATGATATTATGCAGCACATGAAAATAGTCCACAACTAGGCTACTAGGTAACAGCACTGTGTTTGCGCCTTCAAATTAAGTATGGTGTATCAGAAGAGTCCAAATATTAATATTAAAAGTCCACATATTAAATTTAAATAGGAAAATTATCAAAACTCTTTTTTTTTTAAATGCTCTAATCTGATTTAAGTATTTATGCTAAGCTAAGCTAAAAGTGCTCCTGCAAAACCCAGAGATAATCAGTAATATGTAAATGTATTTCTTTTTGTGTATATTTGTTTTGTATATTTAGTATGTGTCTGTATTTATACATAAATATACACAGTACACATGTAAATATTATGTAAATATATATACAAAAAATCTTGGATGTGATTAATCACAATTAATTGTTTGACTTTATGTGACTTGTAAAATTTGCCTATTTGCAAAAAAAAGTGGAGTGTTCATTTAAGAGTTACTTGAATTTGTTTTTACCTTGTTCTCTGCTTTAACAATCGCCATGTTTCTTAACTGTCTTTTATCAGGCTTTTCCACCAATAATTGGTATATTTAGAGTATGATATGAAGTATATTACAGTATAATCAAGGAATAATGTTCTGAGGTTATTTGTGCACACCATATAATGTCATTTGACCAAGTGCTTTAGAGAAACTGACATTACCATTAACTGACTCCAATGATTTGCACTTCTTTGTTACATATTTTGTTTAATACCTTTATTTTGTGTTTACATTTATATTTGGAGTGTTTCGTAAAAATGACATATTTTTATACCTTGAAAACATTGTTTAAAAAAAAAAAAAAGGATATTTTTCGTATGGTTTGATGTATGTGTAGAACAGCACTAATGTTACACAAATGGTTAACCGCTTTGATGTTGTGCAGTAAGCTGGTCATGTTTCTTTGAAACAGTTACTATTGGTGTCACTATTCTGATGTGACTTCCTCATATGATTATCTGTACAGTTTATGGGTTTATTGATCCTTTTCCAGTTCTTGACCTTCTGTTCAAGAACAAATGATGTACACTCAATTGTAAAAGCCAATCTTATTCAGTTGTATTATTATTTTTAATGGCATTTATTAATGCCAAAACTTTGCACAGTTGTTAATTTGACCACTGGTTTTGTAAATATTGTGATTTGATTTTGTAAATATCTATGTTAAATAAATGTATTTGTTGTAATATTATCAACTACATTGTGTTGTTGTTTTTCTACAAATGACCGCACGATGTCGCCAATGAGTCAGAAACTGCAGCTGAACCGCTGCCGGTGCGCAATAATGTCTAGTTATCCTATGCCGTAGCTATTTTCATCAGCAACGAGAACCGCTGGATCATCCTCATTATTTTACCCAGCTCTCTTGCTAAGCATATCTCCGCTAAGTCAGGATTTGTGCATATATTCGAGTTTATTAATTCATTCGGTGGCGCGTGATGGATGAAAAGCGCAGAGCCTCCTGTCAGTACGGATCCCTGGAATGCACGAAATGGAAAACAGATGTGGACCAAACAGGTATCCCTACACCTGTCACTGTAGCAAAACCTGTCAAAACGTATCGGTGAAAGGTATAGTAGACTACCACACACTTGCGTTCTCTTCTTCATTTAGGGTTTGTGCAGATTTAATGCTACAGGTGGAACAGGTACAGGTAGATGAGGAGGTTATAACCTGCCGAGCTGAGAGCTGAGTCTCGGAGTTTAGCCATTAGAAACTTAAATGCTTTACATTGAGATATTATTCCAGGGCCATGTTTTCAATTTAAATTGACTGCATACTGTAAATGTTTTAAAAATTTCCTTTGAAAATAGAGTGAATTGCAGCAGGTAAAACCTGAATTGGGGCGTCACGGTGGCGCAGTGGGTAGCACGTTCGCCTCACAGCAAGAAGGTCGCTGGTTCGAGCCTCGGCTGGGTCAGTTGGCGTTTCTGTGTGGAGTTTGCATGTTCTCCCCGTGTTCGCGTGGGTTTCCTCCGGGTGCTCCGGTTTCCCCCACAAGTCCAAAAACATGTGCTATAGGTGAATTGGGTTGGATAAATTGTCCGTAGTGTATGTGTGTGAATGAGTGTGTGTATGGATGTTTCCCAGTGGGTTGCAGCTGGTTCATTCCGCTGTGGCGACCCCAGATTAATAAAGGGACTAAGCCGAAAAGAAAATGAATGAATGAATGAAAACCTGAATTGTGAGGTACTTCACTGTATGTGGTGAAAAATTTGTGAATGTTTTAACAATGCGTTTTCTTTAATGTAAGAATGTCCTCAAGTCATTTGTAATTGTTTGTTTATTCATTAATTCATTCACAGTCACTCATTTTTGTTTTCTTTCTTTATTAATTATTTTCTGAAAAAGTAAATGTAGTTTAAAACAGTTAAAGGACATTTCTGGAAGTTTCTGCACCATACATCACATATAATTACACTATATAATTTACTAGATTACATATAATAAAGTATAATAAAATAAAATACCATTTATACTATATAAATATACAATTTATTTTTAATTATATGTGATATGTGATGAACATATAATAGCAAGCACAAAATATACAAACAAAAACATGCATTGGAAAATTTTCAAATGTATGTCAAATCAAGAAAATCCTTCTGAACCACATTAGTCCTTTGGCTTTCTCAGCCTGTACAGTACATGAGTTTGAATAGATTTTCTATTCACAAACAAATGTGTCAGTGTTTCTGTTGTTAATTTGTCAACAAGTATAGCCTCATGACAATGTTTTTTGAACAATTTTTGCAAGCATTTGTGATTCAGATTTTTCATTCTCATTTCACTTCAGTTCCTGAGGACACTTATTAATGGATTTGATACACAAGGTCACAGGAAAAAGGCAATTTCATGAATACAATTAGAAATTCAATATTACATGAATCATGATCACTTGGTTCAACTCAACACATTGTAGACAGATGTAGACGTGGTCCAGTTCACATCGGGAATCAAATGGCAAAAAAGGGTGATTTAAATGACTTTGAATGTGATGTGGTTATTGATGCCAGACAAGCTGGTGTGATTATTTGAGAAACTGCTGATCTATTGATATTTTTGCACACAACCATCTCTGGGGTTTACAGAAAAATGGAGAGAGAGGAAATATCCAGTGAGTGGCAGTTCCGTACAGTGAGTAAAAATCCATTGCTGTTGCCAGTGGTCAGAGGAAAATGACCCAAGCTGAATGAAAGACAATTCAAATAATGACATGCTACAATCAAAGTATGCAGGAGAGCATTTCCGAGCCTTGAATGAGATGTTGTAGTCTTGTGACTGTTCTTAAAAAAACTATTTTTAATTTATTTGTCTTGTCTTTGTATCAACCTAATTTCTAAGACTAAGAAGACTGTGGATTTTTTTTTTTTTTTTTTTAATCCTTTACTTGTGGGAATATCATTGTCTGATTTATTAAGTAACATCTTTATTGTGACTGGATGTAACGTTTCTGTTTCAAACGCAATATGTTTTGTGCTTCTAATCTGCTTTCTTTTGGTATCGTTGTGTCTAGTCAGAAGTACAGAACCTACTGGTGGGATCAAAATGAATAGAAAAGTTTAGGATGTTACAAAAAAGTACTTGTTTGATAATATATTTTTATATTAGATTTTTATATAAGTAAGCAATATCACAAGGTGATGGAGGCTCAGTGGTTAGCTAAGTGGTTAGCACTGTCGCCTCACAGCAAGAAGGTCGCTGGTTCGAGTCCTGGCTGGGTCAGTTGGCATTTCTGTGTGGAGTTTGCATGTTCTCCCCGTGTTCGTGTGGGTTTCCTCCTCCGTTGCAGCTGGAAGGGTATCCGCTGTGTAAAACATATGCTGGACAAGTTGGCGGTTCATTCCGCTGTGGTAACCACTGATAAATAAAGGGACTAAGCTGAAGGAAAATTAATTAATCAATAGTGTGTTTTGTGCAATATAAGCCTTTTTGCAAGCGTGAATCTTAGTATTTGCAGAAATATTCAGAGGGTCAGAAAAAAAACTTGAAAGCATGGATTTAACCTGCATTGTGCTGTTCAGGCTGGTGATGGTGGTATAATGGTGTCAAGAATATTTGCTTGGAACATTTTGGGCCCCTTAGAACCAATTAAGCATTGTTTAAACACCACAGTCTAGCTGGGAATTGCTGTTGAGCATGTCCATCCCTTTATGACCACACTGCACCTGTCTTGTAATGGCTACTTCCCGCAGGATAATGGGCCATGTCACAAAGCCCAAATCATCTCAGTCTGGTTTCTTCTCAAATGTTATCTACAGTCAACAGATCTGAATCCAGTAGTGCACTTTTAGGTGCAAGAGGAGCTTTGCATCATATAGGCTATGCGCAGCAACTGTGCATTGCATTTATTCATTCATTCATTCATTCATTCATTTTCTTTTCGGCTTAGTCCCTTTATTAATCAGGGGTCGCCACAGAGGAATGAACCGCCAACTTATCCAGCATATGTTTTACGCAGCGGATGCCCTTCCAGCTGCAACCCATCACTGGGAAACATCCATACACACTCATTTACACACATACACTACAGACAATTTAGCTTTTTCAATTCACCTATACCGCATGTCTTTGGACTTGTGGGGGAAACCGGAGCACCTGGAGGAAACCCACATGAACACGGGGAGAACATGCAAACTCCACACAGAAATGCCAATTGACCCAGCCGAGGCTCGAACCAGCGACCTTCTTGCTGTGAGTGCTACCCACTGTGCCACCATGATGCCCCAGCATTGCATTTATGTAAACATAATTTCCCAAGCACCCACAAAAACAGATATCGTTTACAGTATTCTGACAAAGTTGCTGGAACATGACATGACATCATTGCATCAGTCATGTCAAACATGCGATTGCATGCTAAATAATGTTATATTTAATATATGACACTGGACCACAAAGCCTCATAAGTGTACATTTTTGGGAAATTTAGATTTATACATCACATTGTTATATCTGAATAAATAAGTTTACATTGATGTGTGGTTTGTTAGGATAGGACAGTACTTGGCAGATACAAATCTAGAATCTGAGGTTCAGAGTTTTTCTTTGTCAAAAATTAAACATATTGGTTGGAAATTTTTCTTTTTTTTTTTCTTTTTTCATGGCCACTTCTCCATGGTAGAGTGAGCATGTACACATAACGGTGAGAGCAAGGCACACTCATCAATACGCTTCACTCTGGATAAGGAAGTCAGTGCAGCACTGAGAAGAGTTTTTTGAACAAGCACAAGAAGGGTTTTTTGTTGTAAATGGTAGTTGGCCTTGTTCAACTATAGTTCATTTTTCATTTTACACGTAAATACTTCACCTGACCCCCTCTGTGAGTTTTTATATTTTTTTATTTAACATTATTTACAACACGTCACTTATATATTTCCATGGTGATGTGTCTGGTTTATCACATAAGTTTGACAAGCAATGCGGTCATCTTTCTCTGAAGCTGCACCACATTTGCGCGCTGTTGACTCAGTAGATCTGCCCACGGCACGCCTCCAGGCGCTTGACTTTTTCCAGAGAGAACAGCAAAGCTATCATTCTCTTACAAGTATTAAAAAACTAAAGACTTTCCGGAGAAACAATGTATGCAGTACTGCTTTAGGTACTCTAGGTAAAAGAATACTCTTGGTAAATGTTATAACCAACATATGCTTCCTATTATTTCATAGGGGGAAGTTTATGACCTTCTGAAAATTTTACTGTTGCATAAAACATCCCAGACATTTTACCAATGTAAATAAACAAAAGTAAATAAAATAAATATTACTACCGCTTTGCTTCACTAGTATAGTTTTATCACCCTGAAAACATCAAGAATAATAAGGAGAACAAAAAACTCTTGAAACAGAGTCCAGTTACTTCCTTGCTATCTTCTTAATGTGGCTAGCTAGCTTGGTCATGTTTCATCATTCATACAAGAATTCTTACAGATATTTAGACAAGAAAACCACCATGTTCGCTTGCTTTCAGATATGGGTGTTGACATGTAACTTTTCTGCCTGATGTGGTCAAAAGTCTTCCAGATGGTGTTCTAATGGCAGGCAAACAAAGGTACTTTTGTATTAAACCACAATTTGTTTTGTATGTATATCGCATGAACATTTGCAATATTTCAATATACAGTCAAAATCATTAGCCCTCTTGTGAATTTTTTTTCTTTTTCAAATATTTCTCAAATGATGTTTAACAGAGTAAGGATTTTTTTTCACAGTATTTTCTATAATATTTTTTTTCTTCTGGAGAAAGTCTTATTTGTTTTATTTCGGCTAGAATAATAGCTTTTTTTTTTTTTTTTTAAGACCATTTTAAGGTCAATATTATTAGCCCCCTTAAGCAATATTTTTTTCCGTTTGTCTACAGAACAATCCACTGTTAATGACTTGCCTAATTACCCTAACTTGCCTAATTAACCTAGTTAAGCCTTTAAATGACACTTTAAGCTGAATACTAGTATCTTGAACAATATCTAGTAAAATAGTTTGTACTGTCATCATGACAAAGATAAAATAAATCAGTTATTAGAAATTAGTTATTTAAACTTTTGTGTTTAGAAATGTGTTGGAAAAAATCTTCTCTCCGTTAAACAGAAATTGGGGTAAAAATATACAGGGGTCTAATAATTTAGGAGGGCTATTAATTCTGACATCAACTATGTGCAGGCCAAGCAGATGCAGTGATCTGTTACTAGAAAACATATGAAGTCACTTTGGTTTGAAAAAACAAAACAAAAAACAACAACGACAGCACAACAACGCCTCATTAAAAATGGAATTACAATTTTCCTGAATATTGTCATATTTCCTCATCTCACTCAAAGTGGCCACTCAGCCGAGTAAAACTGACAGAACGTATTAACATCAACCTAGCATAACGGTTTCCATGCCACTCAAGAGAAAGAGACAGTGTACAATGCCACAGGAGACATCACATCAGCGCTGACATAACCAATTGCAGGATCAGGGGAAGAGTTATGCTAGGCCTCCTAAACCCTTGCAAGTAATAATTTGTTGTCTGACAGCCGAGGCGGGTAACCTGGACATGCTGCAATTTTCTGCTGCTGCTAAAGCTTTGATTTATTGGTGCAAGAGGAATACGAAGGAAGTCGGTATAAAGAGGTTTCAAGAACCTCTTAAATAAAACTAAGAAGTTAGTGAGGATAGAACTAAAAGAATTGTAAAGGTTGTAAACTGTAAAAACGTCCATTAAAAGTGAAATTGAAAAAAAGGCTTAGTGGTTGTTATACTCTCAACAAAAATATAAACAACACTTTTTTTGCTCTCATTTTTCATGAGTGGAAGATTGTTCTCTGTGTATGACAGCATGTTACAGTTCCTGCCAATATCCAGCAACTTTGCACAGGCAAATGGTGGTCACACCAGATACTGACTGCTTTTCTATGTTTTTGTTGAGTGTATATATTTCAACTTGGAACAACAAAGGGGTTTAATGATGGTGAGTTGATTTTAACATCATTTTTCCACAAGCACTGGTGGTCTTAGGAGAAAGTATGTTGTACTAAATCAAATATTTTCTATAATGCAATTTAAGCTTCGTTCATCTTCTCCTGGTCATGATCAATGTGGTTTCAGTCCACATCCTCCTGTTTTTGTGTTTTCAGATGCGGATGTGATATCAATGGCGGACTCTACTATCACAGTTGGCGACATTGAGGGAGAACTCTGTAAGATCGAACGGATAAGAGACATTTTGATAAGAAGGGAATCCGAACTCAGATACATGTAAGTAAACTGTAAATTTGTGTATGCTCCGTGACACCCAAATGTCTCTGCCTAATACTGAAAATGTTTCGTTGTTGTTACAAATGATGTTACCACCCTCACAATTGAATAACTTAATTTTAAATTTTAGCCATTCATGAGTTTAAGGAGTTTCTCTACTTTTAGCTTTAATGACAGATGCAATCTAAATAAAACAAACTCTAAATAAACAAAAGCCATTTAGCTATGATATGTCAAGTAGTTTGGAGAATGGATTATTATTATTATTATTATTATTAATACATTTTATTTATAAGGCACTTTTCTCACAACCAAAGTTTTACAAGAAGGTAAAATAAGACAATTACATATATATATATATACTCACCGGCCACTTTATTAGGTACACCTTACTAGTACCGGACCCCCTTTTGCCTTCAGAACTGCCTTAATCCTTTGTGGCATAGATTCAACAAGGTACTGGAAATATTCCTTAGAGATTTTGGTCCATATTGACATGATAACATCATGCAGTAGCTGCAGATTTGTTGAATCTCCAGAGGGTTGCGCGTGAAAAACCCAGTAGATCAGCAGTTTCTGAAATACTTAGACCAGCCCGTCTGACACCAACAACCATGTCATGTTCAAAGTCACTTAAATCACCTTTCTTCCTAAATGCATTGAGTTTCTACCATGTGATTGGCTGATTAGAAATTTGCAAATTTGCTTTAACGAGCTTTTGGACAGGTGTACCTAATAAAGTGGCCGGTGAGATATTACAACTGGAAGCGAGGGTAAATTACAGAGCACGCCACATGAGCTAGTGAGTGTTGAAAATATTGTAGTCCTTTGATAGATTTTGCTGGTAAACCTAGACAGAGATAATTGTGTTAATCAACTCTCAGAGTAATTAAAGCATGGATGGGCCTTCTAGTAGCAGGTGTGGAAAGTAAAGACCTAATCCTAGCAATATTTCTAAGATGATAAAATGCCGATTTAGTAACAATCCTAATGTGAGTCACAAATATCAAATCACACCAAAAGAGTGCTTTCAAGGCACAAAACCGATCTATTGTCATGTGTCAGATTAAAGCTTCTACATTTGTAGTTGGCTACAAGTATATTAGAAGAACTTCAGTCTTAATGCTGAGTCACACTGCAAAGTTGTTGGATCACTGTTGTTTTATACACACTATATGAATACTCTAGAAATAATTGCAGACAACATCTGTGATTCTCATAGATCACATCTTTGATCATTCACATTGCATGACTCTCACTCTCGTGAATGAGCACCAATTTGCCTTTGATTTCAGGCATTTGTCTGCGATTTTACAAAACCTGTCAGCCAGTGAAAATCAAGGCTAAAAGTGTGCAGTGCGCATTAATGCTGTTAAGTCTAATGCATCCATGCTTTAAAATCTTGTAGACATTGTAAAAAAAAACTTCGAACTTACTAAAACATCAGACTGTGAGCTGATGTAAATATGAATATCATCAGCATAGAATATATACCCTAGACTTAATGATCTGCCCCAGAGGAAGCATATACAGAAGTTTTGAGAATTACATAAATTGTAAATTGGAGAAGTTGCTGGTTAAGTTTTTATAATAGCAAATTGCATATACTCCAGAATGTTATGAAGAGTGATCAGATGAATTGCATAGTCCTTCTTTGCCATGAAAATTAACTTAATCCTGAATCCATTTCATTGCTGTCATTAAAGGACCTGCTGAGATCATTTCAGTAATCGTCTTGTTAACTCAGGTGAGAATGTTGACGAGCACAAGGCTAGAGATCATTATGTCAGGCTGATTGGGTTAGAATGGCAGACTTGACAT